>JAYMTA010004533.1:0-12534 GCA_036897625.1 Pelargonium cotyledonis
ATGGCGCTTTCCGAGTTGTTGACGAACTTATGATTTTTTGGGTAGCATCATTGTGGAAATACTAAATCAATTCATGTCTTAGTTGTTCGTTGTCACCTACCATAAGCTTCCTTTTTCTTAATAACTGACCTCTTTCCCAGGTGTATTTCTTGTTTTGACCTCCTTCTTCAGCTTTGCCTTGCTGCCACTGTTTAAATATGCCCTATATTTTCTTATCTGTCTCCCAAGAGAGCTTGATTCTTTCAAACACATCAGATGATAGGGAGGTGATGGCAAGTAAAGTCCCTTCTGTTGGTTTTCTGGACAATGCATCAGCCACTGTATTACTACTACCCTTCCTGTAACTTATCCCATAATCATACCCCATCATTTTAATCACCCAATCCAACTGTACAGGAGTAGAAGTGGACTGATTGAGCAAGAACTTTAAGCTATGGTGATATGTCTTGATCTCAAAGTGTCTCCCCAGCAAATATGAGTTCCACCTCTTCACGGAAAAGAGGATGGACATCATCTCTTTTTCATAGATGGAGAGTACTTGATGTTTAGGACCTAGAGCTTTACTAAAATAAAATATTGGTCTGCCTCCTTGTGTAAGAACTGCTCCAACACCAGTATGCGAAGCATCTGCTTCCACAAACAAATAAGGACTCAAAGTTGGGTAGAGCAAGTACAGGAGATTCTGTCATGGCCTTTTTAAGGATTCAAATGCCTCTTGTGCTCTATTATTCCAACGGAAAGCCTCTTTTTTAAGCAACTCTGTCAATGGTCTTGCAATAATCCCGTAGTTTCTTATAAACCGCTTGTAATATCCAGTCAACCCCAAATATCCTCTTAATTGTTTCACTGTAGTTGGTGCAGGCCACGACAAAACAGCTTCAACCTTTTTTTGATCCATCTCCACCCCTTGCTTGGATATCACATGACTAAGGTACTCTACTCTCTTCATAGCAAAATCACATTTACTCTTTTTGAGATATAGTTGATGCTCTTGTAACAGTTCGAACACCCTCCTCAAATGCTTCACATGATCCTCCATTGTATTGGAATACACCAAGATGTCATCAAAAAAGACCAATATAAATGATCTCAAGTAGAGCCTGAATATGTCGATCATTAAGCTTTGAAATGTTGACGGTGCATTGGTAAGCCCGAATAGCATTACCAGAAATTCGTAATAACCATTGTGGGTCTTGAATGCTATCTTGTATATGTCCTACTCCTTCATCCTGATCTGGTGATAACCAGACCTAAGATCCAGCTTAGAAGAGAAAGCAGCCCCATGTAGCTCGTCCATGAGCTCCTCAATAGTAGGTATTGGGGACTTGTCCTTCACTGTAATTTGGTTGAGCTCTCTATAGTCTATGCACATCCTCCATAAACCATCTTTCTTTCTTACTAAAATTTCTGGGAAGGCAAAAGCACTTGTGCTTGGTCTAATGATTCATGCAGATAACATCTCCTCCACCATCCTTTCCAGCTCATCTTTTTGAATGGCTGGATACCTATAGGGTCTTATTTTAATCACCTTGGTTTCATCAGTCAGTTGAATTGCATGATCATGTGACCTTGTAGGTGGCAAACCTTTTGGTTCCTCAAAGACCGTGTAAAATTCTTCCAATAGTTCTATCACTTCATTGTTGGATATCATAGGAGCTTCTCCTTCAATTTTGCCATTTAACCCTTCTTTCGACATCACTTGATATTGCATCAACATTGCCACTGCTCCTTCTCTCTCAATGCATTCAAAGGATTGAATTCCACCAGTTAGCTTATATTTAGCTAATGATACCTCTCTTGGAGTCATTCCCTCTACTGAAATCGTCTTTCCCAAGTGTGAAAACTACATAGTTAGGTTAGAAAAATCCCACACCACAGATCCCAAAGTTACAAACCACTGAATTCCCACCACTGCATCAAAGGCATGCAACTGTAGGACCAAAAATCTGAGGTGAACCTTGCTTCTCCTACTTGCCACTCCAAACCCTTGCATAACTGCTCATTTTTCATTTTCTCTCCATTGGCTACAGCAACCTGAATGGCTCTGGTTTGTTGCAACTGATATCCCAACTTTTTCACCAATGCACTACTAATAAAATTATGGGTACTACCCGTATCGACCAATATGGTAATATGAGTCTTTCCCACCAATTCTTTAAGTTTCATGGTCTGAAATCCCATTGTTCCTATCATAGCATGAAGAGAGATAACTGGGGTATTGTCCACTACTTCCTCATTTTTTTCTAATTGAGCTTCCAACATGGCCAACTCTTCTTCCCCTCCCAAATGATTTTTGTCTTCTCTTATTTCAGTCTCTCCTAACATTTGATGTAGTGGAGCCTTAACCCTGCAGTTATGATCCCTTGAATATTTATCTCCACACCAAAAACACAGAACTTTCCTGCTCATCTCATCACTAACATGCTTAGGAGGTAAGGTTGTAGGGGTGGGGTTGTTGTGCCTTGTACTTGGGAACTGACTTTTTGGATGAATTGGTGCTGGATTTTTGTAGGGTAAGGTTCTGTTTTGTAAGGGAGTTTGTATTGGTTTGTGGTTTTTGATAAGTGGTACTGAAATTATAAGTGTGTTTGGGTAGGATGTTTGTAAGGGTGGTTGAGTGATTTGGGGGAAGGGTACCAAAGTTGTTCAACTCTCTTGGCTGTGATTAGAGCCTGATTGATGTCCTTGGGAAACAACAATCTCACAAACTGCTCTATTTCAGGCCTTAGGTGACTAATAAGTAATAAACATGCCCAATAAGTACTCCTCAGGATGAGTGAGCTGTGTGATAATTCCTTCAAAGTAATCCTCAACAGTGGCAGAGTGCCTGATATGTGCAAGGTCGGACATTTAATCTGCATATTCACCTTCAGCGAATCTCCTTCCCATCTCCATCACATAATCTTCCCGATTCAACTCCATAATTCATTTTTCCTTCATCATCACTTCATAATGATGATGTTCTTTAAGTGTAGCACCTTCAAACCCAAGCATGGCCTCTCTAACTTTTTCCCTAAATCTACCCCTTCTTTTATGCAATATTGCTCAAACTTTAGCTTCCACCCAATAAAATCAGATCTATCAAACTTAGGTGGTTCTCTCCTGTTATGGTCTCTTGTATAAGCAGATGAAGTATTACCTTGAGGGGGTTCCATGGGTTGCTTCCCAGCTGGTGTATTCGGCTGGGAAGTCCATTTCAACTATTGACTTAAAACACTTAGTACCAGTAAACTATTGCAGTTTATATCTACCACCAGTAAACTTAGCATTTAATGAAATCTGTTAAATTTTAGATGAAAAAATCATCTCTCCCATCACATGATATGCATGTGACTGTTTATTTTTTTTTTATATTCCCAAAATGCTCTTGTTTATCACACATTCAAGTATTTAAAGAATAATGAATAACACTTGAAGGTTCCGGTGCCGGAACCTTCAAGTTTTTGATGATTCCGGCCAAAATTTTTAGATTCCGGCACCATATCCAGATTCCGACAACCAATTTCCAAATTCTGACAAAATTATTTTTGTTTGAAAAGTACAAAGTGAATCAATCATTTAACAATACAAATGTAAATATTCAACAACAATTTCATATTCAAGGAACAAATAATTACAACAATCACAAATTACAGTTTTTCAAAAAAAAAAAAAACAATCACAAACAACATAAAAAAATTTTAGGAAAAAAAACAAAAACCCAGATCTGGGCATCACCATTAACGCCGCCGCTGCCGTTGTCGGAGCCATCACCGTGGCCTCCGTCCTTCACCTTAGCCAGCGGTGCCGGCCATCACTGTCCGTTGCTCAGATCTGGACAACAGCCAACGTCCTCGTTCTCAGATCTGAACAGCAGCTCGCCGAAGATGGAGCTCCGCCGTGGCTGTTACCAGATCTCGCCGTGGAAGAGCTCGCGAGGTCCACGTTGATGGGGAAGTGGAGGAGCTGTTGCCGGGGATATGGAGGTCGAGGTGCGTGCCTCACATCGTCGCCATATCTCCTTCACGCATCGTCGCCGGAACACTGTGCTTCGGCTTCCACCGTGGCGAGGTTTATCCAGGCCGATTCAGCGCCTCCACCACCATCCGTAGCCGCCGCTGCCGACCTCCATAGCCTCTGTTGGATCTTGTGTAATTGTTATTATTAGGAGTATTTTGATCTTTTCAGATAAAAAAATAGAACTAGATGTATAGTGCATTATTTTACTGGATATTTTAAGTTAATAGTTCCTTATAACAATTCTAAGTTCTCTTTTAGGCCTCATGGAGTTGGGTCTTTCAATTAATCGATAAAAAAAAAAATGATAGCTTATTACTTGTTTTACAAGATTGACAATTCCAAGCTATGTGTTTTTATATATCCAATATAAACCTATGGTTCTATAATAGCCCTTTTAAATTTGACTTTCTCATGTACTCATAATCATGGCATGTGCTGGTGCCATAGGCTACTTAAGGATCCAAATCCATATTTATGTACTTTAATCATCATCAACACATGCGTTTACTCTAACTTGCAGTACCAAAACTCACATTACCAATTAAAATTAAATATTTAATACAGTCATTAAAATCAACTTTTAAAGTATCAAACACTAACATTTTAGCGAGGATTGGGTTGAGGGATTAAGGCCCAATACGTGTTAATTGGGCCTCATGTTTCTTTAAAGTTTCATGTTTTAACTATAATAAACTGAGGTATATTACTGTTTCTTATCTCAAGGTTCAAAATTAAAACCTGCAAATGAAGGTGCTCTCTATTATTGGAGCTAGCTAGTTAAAGTAAGCGATCATGCTGGTGCATGAAATCAAGCTCGCCAAAGTTGGTCGAGTGTGATTTTAGGCGTAAAATATTTAGCAGACAAAATAGTATTGGCAACCAAACCATTAGCCACATCTGTGTAGTGAACTCCATCCCATATTATGAACTCCGACACATTTTTGCACATGTTGTACCCAGGTTGTCCACACGTTGCGGTCGTGTTGTAGTTATTTGGAGGCCCACCCCACCCACAACAAGCCAACAATGGAGTCTTGAAACCTACGCATAAAAACGAGTCTCAGTCATATAGAGTCAACTCACGTCTGAATTAATTAGATCATAAGGACATTCTACGACAAATATGTAGGACTTACCGAATTTGTTATAGTTGGCGAAGAGATTGTATTTGATCTTTAACACGTCAATGTACACAATGGCGCGTCCTTAATTAAGAGTAGATCTCATTTCCTTGCACAAACTCTTCAGCTCCTTGTTGAAGAGCTTCGAAACATCGTTAAACACTGTGTAGCATCCAATTCCATCAAGATCCGCCTTCGTGTGTTTGTGCAAGGCCAGTTCTTTAGGTGCACAACCTTGCGGCCCCGTGTTGTTTATCTAGAATTTCCTGCCTCCGTACAGATATAGATTCTGCAACATAATTTGATTAAATCGCTATTAAATTTGAGAAATAAAATAAACATGATTCGATTTTGTAACACATACTTGAATGGCTATTTTGATTTCTTGGAGGAAGGATGGGACTTTGGCGGCTGCTGGTCCGTAGGTCATGTTTGATGCGTAGAGCGCAAGCAAGATGTCGTTTTGGCCAATGTCTATCATGTAAACGGCTTTCCGGAAACCATCCTCGCTGATCAAACCTTTCATGCCTTGTGCTTCAAGTTCCAAAGATTGGTTCTTGTAATGAATATATTGTCGAACTTGAACATCGAGCACGAACGGTACAAATCTCGGAAGAACTGTCCCGCCACTCATCGCGAAGTTGACTCCGCTAGTGAAATTTGGTGCCAATGAGTCCAAATATGGGCTCAGAAATGACAATTTCAAGTGTTGGCCTACACAAATACAATACTATCATTGCTAAAAAAAAGCATTCGAGTCGTTACATAACAACGTTGAAAATTAATATTGTAGACTTACAAAAGTAGTCAATGAAGAGGCGACCGTTTCCTAGGCGGCCTGTGCCTTTGTGGAAAAATGTGATTCCGTGGGGAAGGCCGATGGGAAGTCCGTCGCCGGCGAGCACACAGCCGGTGTCGCAGTTGGCGTCACCGAAGTTTATAATGATTGGTCTTTTAGTAGTGCCGCTACATGTTGTGATGCCAACGAGAAAGAAAATGCAAATTCATGGAACCAACACAGTACTAATATTAGATCGAGCCATTCTTGATTTTGTGATTAGTGATGATAATTAGGAACTCTTAATATAGACTTAATCTGACTGTTTACTCCTACTAATTGTATAAAAATGACTTTGATTTGTTTGTAGTCAAATTAAACAATGACTTGAAGATTTTTAAAGGCAATTGTGTGTAAAACTTGGTTTTGTTTAAATTAAAAGGTCTAATTTTGGCTTAACTCACAAATTAGTGTTATTTTGCATGTGGTTAAGAGCCTATGACTACCAACTTGTGCAAATATCTTAGTTTATATATGCATCAAGTACAAATATTCATTATTTACAAGAACCAACTTGTTTTAAAGAATTGCTTTCCCATATTTGACCAAATATGTTGGTACACTGAAATCTCTGAATATATTTGAGATATTTTCTACTCTCTTTCACGTCTCCAATAAATTAGATACTTTTCAAATTTATTTGTCTAAAACTAAATACATTTTACCCATGTATTCAAGTGATACATACTACAATCCAAGGGTATAAGCGCAGTTAGCAACACATGCTGCGTGAGTGAAAAATATAATTGCGTTCGATTCCCGCTCAACACACCTATAAAGAAAGGTGAAAGCTTTAACTCTGAACATACGATATGTTAGAGCATCATATTCAACTTCAATACGCTGGAATCTTATAATGCAATTCCGGACTTCCGAATGGGTTTGCCTGTATTTGTATCAATTATATATTCTAAGTTGGGCCTAAGAGTAAAATTAGCCCAAGAGAGTTAAGCCCATAGAGATAGGGTCTTCCCTAAGTCCACGGAACACGGATTGTTCTAAAAGGTCAAAACGCGACTTCGGACCTGTAGCGTTACTTGCGTGCGGTGGCGGCTCATCAGTATTCATGCACTCTCATAAACCTGCTTCGATTCTGTATCGACAATAGCACCAAAAAAACCCCCTTCTTTCAAAATCATCGTCAGACAGCAACTGAACTAACCGAGCATGGCTACAATGGCGAAGCCAAAGCTCGGAGCAACCCATTTCCATACTCATCTCAAAGGCAAAGACTTTACTCTTTTCCGTTCGTCTTCTTCACTCCGCCCCCGTCTCGTTGTCGGTGGAAATTTTCACTTAAATGTCACACTGCGACGCTCCAAAAATGCTTCCACTTCGATGTTACCTGTAATTAGAGCTCAGAGCTCACCAGGTATTGCCATTTCGTTTCTTAAACTTTACAATTGCGAATGAGTAAGGACTGATGATGAAGATTTCATGTAGTATCTTAATTTTACTTTTATTTGTTTATTGCTTGTTTAATTCGTGCTAGATTATTTCCCGGACGCCAATTTCTACAAAGTTGAAGCCATTCTCAGGTTAGGTACCTTTAATCTTCTATTCGTATTTTGGGTTTAAGATAATAATGCTCCGTTTGGCGGCATTTTTTTCGTTTGTTTGGTATACGCAGTTTCATTACTTGAAGATCATTGAGGAAACTATTGTTTCTGAGTTCTAATTCCTATTTTGTTTCTGTTACAAATGGCCATAAACAGGCCCTGGCGAATCCCGCAGGTTTCCTCGGTAAGAGTTGGTGGAATTTTACTTCTATGTCTATGTTTATGAATCGGTCTTTTCAGGTCAATGTAATCTTGATAGAAATTTAGAAAACAAATGCAATTCCCACTTTGGACTGAATCCTTATAGTCCCTTTGTCTACCTCAACCGTTGTCTTTTCTGGAATTGTATTCACACTCATTTTACACTATCAAATTCATCCTATTAGTTTTTTGTGCAATAGGCTTGAATTAGATATCTCATATCATATCCCCCTAGATGTTGGACGACAAAGATTGATAGCCGATTAGTTAGGTTTTAAGGATTTGGTGAACTGTTTCTTTGTAGGAATTTAGGTTACTAGTACATAGTGGCCTAGTGCAATCACCAATTGAACGATAGTAGTTAAAGGTGTGCCTCGGGAAGACAGGGTTGCACCTTGCCAATGGCCTGGTGAGGCAACACGTAACTAGTGCAACATTGCACCTTCATTTCAAACACCTACCCTTATGAAGGAGTTCACATAGCCAGTACACACAGTCAACTCGCATGATGATTATGGAATAAAAAGGAAGAAAAAAAACAGCATCGTTGGTGGTTATTTCTTTATTTTGTTTTTTTTGGCTCCTATGATGTTTCTAATTTAGTGTCACCTTTTGATGAAGGCTCTGCTTAAGATGGGCATACGTGGTGTTACAGTTTCTGATGTTCGAGGTTTTGGGGCTCAAGGTGGTTCAACAGAAAGACAGGCTGGTAATTTCTTGTTCATTTAGAGAACTGAATGTTTCTTTTGCTGGGCGATAGACTTGTTAGTGAAAACCAGGCTTTTGGATGTTGACTTATCCTTTCAACTATCTTTATTCCGTTTGGGAATACTGTTTGTCATGTTGTACTTATTTATTTTGAGTAATTTTTTGTTTAGATTTTGTTTTTTTCACTTCTGTTTTATCTTTGTTGGGTAGTGGGGCAATTAATGAATCATTTGGTTGATGATCCATCTCACAGTTACTTTCTATATTTATGTCAAGTTGTTTTTGTTTTGGCTTTATAATAGCTCTGGTGTACATTTTATTGTTGTTTGTCATTCTTTAGGTTCTGAATTTTCTGAGGACAATTTTGTTGCTAAAGTTAAAATGGAGATTGTTGTGAGCAAAAATCAGGTATGTGAAATATAAAGAGGTCAAATGATACTTGCTAAAAGCATTATGTAACAACTTACCTTTTTCTTTACCTGTGAATATGATACTTTTAGCATATTGTGTTCATGTAAACTATTTTGTTTTAGATTGAGGCAGTGATAGGGAAGATAATTGAGGAGGCAAGGACTGGAGAGATTGGTGATGGCAAGATTTTTGGTTAGTCCTTGAACTTGTTTCTGAATTCCTGTAGAAGATTTGAGATCCCGTACAGTGATCAATAGACAAAGCATTGCAGGGTTTCTAGTCGTTTCATTAGAATGGTTCATTGTTGGAACATTGATAGCAAGAGTCCAAGTTTGATGTTAGACATGACCTCTTAATTCCTTGTTAGTTCACATTTTGGCTCAGTACGATTGGTATGGACTAAGTTAAGATAAATAGGGAGCCAATTTTCCATCAAAGTACTTGATTAAACTTACAATGAGGTTTTGCTCTTTGTGCAGTTTCGCCTGTTGCAGATGTGATAAGAGTTCGCACTGGTAACTTGTTTACTGCCTTACCAGAGTTATTTATGCCTTTTTTAACGTGTTCAGTGCCTTCATGTTTACTTATAGCATCAACTTGTAATCTTCAGGTGAACGTGGAGAGTTAGCGGAGCGGATGACTGGAGGGCATTCTGATATGTTCTCTTCCAGCTCGTAACGTGTTTGAGTTTCAACCTGAAGCTTGTTTACTTTGTAGTTTGTACCATTCTTAAGTTTGTAGAGAACTATGGTGCTTTTATTTTCGATTCTGTACCTGGTTGGTTATCAGGGAAGATAAAAAACAAATAAAAACCATGGAATTGTTTTATTATAGCTCTTTGCTTATTCTCTTGTTGTATTTTCAGTTCTTATCATCTTGAAACATGGCATTGAATGGAAGGAACCAATAATATAGACCTAAATACTAATTATCTATAAATCGGATTTTTCCTACAATATTACGGACCAGACTTGATCTTTTTATCCGATCTCAAATCTAAATTGTCACCTGTTCAAATAAATTTGAGGAAACGGTTGGTTGTTAGTTGGAAATGGTGCATTTCATTTCGTTGTGCTATGCATAATAATATTATATATAAAAAAAATGCACGATCAAAATGTGCAATTTAAATTACAGTGTTTTGTTTTGTTGTAGAGAGATTTGAGAATACTTTCTTGTTCGTCTTCTACAGACAACAATCATCAGGTCACTTCCTCAATTTTTCTTCTGATTTCTCCTTACAATTTCATGTCTCTCTGTCATTTCATTTCTGCAATTTTCTCATCTTTCCTTTTATTTTTTTTACTTAACGTTGCTTAAATTTGTTAACCTCGTCTGGATCTTCAACAACCTTCACCGATATTGATTCAGATCTTTGTTTCATGTCCTCTGTATTGTCCGCATGCAATTTTCTATTTCTGATTTGTATCCAAATTCACAATCTAAAATCCAGAATTGAATTACAGTTCTGCTTTCTCTCTTCTGCGATGTGCTTAGTTTGATTCACTTTTCTTCTCAAATTTAATTGATTAATGGCAATTCATTGTGTTACGCATTTGAAATTGCTAATGTGGTATAGAATGTATTTGAATCTGACTTGAATCTGAGTATTGAATGAATTACTGGTGGATTTCTGCAGGTTCGTGAGAAATGGGGCTCTCTTTCACCAAGCTTTTTTGTCGGCTCTTTGCCAAGAAGGAGATGCGAATACTCATGGTGGGTCTTGATGCAGCTGGTAAGACTACCATTCTCTATAAGCTCAAGCTTGGAGAGATTGTCACCACCATTCCAACCATTGGTAAGCCTTTTCCCAATTATACTTACAATGTGATTAAATTTGTATAGTTTTTGTCTGCATCGGTATTTTTTTTCTTCTTCCTAGCATTCGCTATTGTATCATTTGGTCAGGATTTAATGTGGAGACTGTGGAATACAAGAACATCAGCTTTACTGTATGGGATGTCGGAGGTCAAGACAAGGTATGGTTTCTTATCGGGATGTTCCCACCCATCACTTAGTTTTTCTTTGGTTTTGCTTAGTTACAAGATTAGCCCTATGATTTGTGTCTATTTTGCGCCAAATTAACAAACATCCTGCTCAGAAACGGAATATATATAGACAACCTAGTTACCAAGACATGTTGGGCCAAGTGGTTAAAAACACTTTGGATTCTCTCTGAGATCTCAAGTTCGAGCCCCCTTGTCAACGGTATGGGGTGGGCTTTGTGGGGTGGGGTTTAGGGTGACACTCCCTCCCTTTGGAGAGTGAGAAACATTGTTACTTCGAGTATGATGTCCCGTTGCTAATAAACGAATATAGATAACCTAGTTCCAACACTTAAAACATAATCATCTATCTAGCCGAATAATTTTTGTTCTCTTTATAGTGGAGGAAGGACCTTTTGATCCCATACATGTTACTACATGAACTTTGAATGTGCTATGTGTCACTATGCTTATCAGCAAAACATATCAGATATATCCAACACTGTTTTCACGTATCGGTGCAGTTCATGTTCAGAGTCTACAAACTGTTCCTTGATGTTTTAGTAGAGCACATCTTTTTTTGTCCTTTGTCAAGTAACCCATTTGACAAATTGACAGTTCTCTATCCCTCTCCGAACCATTCATACATAGATTTAGTAACTGATACGAAAGCACTCTGCCCAAGGGTTGTTATATATGATGGTTATTTATATTGTTAACGAGTTGCTTTCCATAATTATTGCCTTCCCAGATCCGACCATTGTGGAGGCATTACTTCCAAAACACTCAAGGACTTATCTTTGTTGTTGATAGCAATGACCGAGACCGAGTGGTTGAGGCTAGAGACGAGCTGCACAGAATGTTAAATGAGGTAATAATAATGTCACTGGTTTTTAGCAATGCACGGTGGAATGTGATGTTTTTGATTAGTAGTGTTAACACGATAGCTTAATGTTTTACTGTCAGGATGAGTTGAGGGATGCCGTGTTGCTTGTTTTTGCAAACAAGCAGGATCTTCCAAATGCAATGAATGCTGCGGAGATAACTGATAAGCTCGGTCTTCACTCTCTCCGTCAACGCCATTGGTAATTAAGATAGGTGATAGCGTCATTATCTCGCAGGCCTCTCTCCGTGTTCTCTTGTTCTTTGACGCCCACTGTATATTCGTTATGTTGCAGGTATATCCAAAGTACATGTGCAACATCTGGTGAGGGCCTATATGAGGGATTGGACTGGCTCTCAAACAATATAGCTAACAAGGTGGTCTCATGTAGAGTATATGTGGGTTTTTTTTTTTTTTTTTTTTTTTTTTTTTTTTTTATATTCCAATTTTCAGATTTCTAGCTCTGAAAATTTCCACAAATTTATCAAATTGTCTTCGGATTTTGATTTTGTGTTTGCAGGGATAGATGTGGTGATTACAAATTTTAGGTTGCAAGAAGAGGAGGGAATCAAAGTAACATTGTTCTTCAGTTTTGCCTACCTGTTGTTAATTGTCTTCTATTCTACCAATTTTATTCATTTCTAATTTTCTTTTGCATAGCATTACCTCTGTTTTACAGTATGTAGTTTCAGAATCATTCTTAAATTTTTAGTACTGCATTTTCTCATCTCCCGTTATATTATTATTTTAATGTATTTCTCTATCATTCAATCGCTCACCTTAAATTCATCTACGAAAAATTTAGTTGTTGCATCCATGCATGGTCAAC
>JAYMTA010004534.1:0-12533 GCA_036897625.1 Pelargonium cotyledonis
TAAACCTCACCCAAAATTCCCTAAGGTTTGACAACCCAGACTTCACAGTCCTATTATTACAAGGTAGACTCCGGTATACTTGCCAGATGCTCACCAGTGGGAAAAGAAGGAATGTGAGCTTGGCGGATTTGGGTCTTGACTTAGACTAATTTGGGCCTCCAAGTTGCAGGACGCAACATGAGGGTAGCTTTGTTGGGGCTGGCTTGTTGTGGTTAGCTTCGCTGAGAATAACATGCTGAGACTTGCCATGCTGAGACTAGCTTGCTGAGACTAGCATGCTGAGATTAACTTGTTGAGACTAACATGTTGAGACTAGCTTGCTGATACTAACATGTTGAGCCTAGCTTCTTGGGGTTAGCTTTGTTGAGGTTAGTCTTGTTGAGACTAACATTGCTCGGCCTTTAGCCTTCATGAATAAGCTGAGATTTATCTTGTATGACTTGTCTTAGGCCAAACATAGCGGTAAACTAGACTTGGGTCAGGACCATCCCTAGACTTCGCGACCCCAAGTCAGGCGACCCAAACATTTCAAACCCGCCATGTGGCGTCTTGTGATTCGTTGAAGGACATATGATATTTTGGGTAGCATCAGAGCGCAAATTAAAATACTTGCGTGATTTCGTGTTTTCGAGTTGTCTTGGTTCGTCAAGAAGTACAAGATGAAAATATCAAATTTCGGGTCGCATATCTGTGACCAAAATCATTTTTTTCCCAGCGATTTGGACCTTTAAATGACGTTGGATTGCTTCGGGATAAGATTCATTAGAATCTTTGAGTCATTTCGCATGTGCAGGTAACTTTTTTCGTCAAGGAGAGCAATACAAAAATATCCAATTTCGGCGACGGAATTGTGATCCGAATCATTTGACAATGATTTGTACCGCTAAACGGCGTCAGATGGCCATAAGACCTATTCCTTTGAGCTCGTAAAGTTGTTTCCCATATTTGAATGACCGTATTGTGATTTGGAGCTTGATATAAAATAATAATAAAAAAATCAATTTTGGCAACGTATCTGTGATCAAAATTATTTATCAGTGGTTTGGACCCTTTAGTGGCATCAATTGGCCTCAAACTTGTTCCATTAAATTCATAATGTAATTTCCTATTCGTGGGTAGCTTTAGCTCATTGTGGAGCATCGATCAAAAATTAGTGATCATCAAATGAATATTTATAGATCTAAAAATAGACTTAATAACATTTTTCTAATAAAATAGGAATTATGGAGGGCAAAAGGATATTTGAAGAGATTTGTTTGGCTTCAATTCGGGTTCAATAGGTTGATTTAGGTTCAATAGAAAGGTCAAAGGGGCTTGACCGGTCAATTTTGGCTTGATTTAGTTGGTCCGGTTTGATAGGCTGGTTCAAGTGGTTAGATCAACAAGGGAAGAGGATCTGGTGTGGTAGCGATGTAAAATAATGGGTGCACTGTAACATGTGTCAAACCAATGCAACCTAGTAGGTGTCAAACCATGATAGGGTCAGCATTTGCTGACGTGGCAAGCTTTGGAGGCTTCCTGCGTTTGACACACGTCAGTGCGTGGTGGAGCCTAGATAGCGCGTGTGTAACACGCTCCTGGCTGTTTGGTTTTCTTTTTAGAGTAAAATGTCTATCAATTGACTGATATAACTTTATATCAGTTGCAACTTAACCAATCCGATGAGGTGATAACACCTCATCAAATTTTACTTATACCCACCTAAGTGAATTTGTGGGAGCAAAGCGATCCATCCGGATCCATGATTTTAAATGAGGTGTCATCACCTCATAAGTGCAACTGTTATAAAGTTATATCAGTCAATTGATGTTCATATTACTCTTCTTTTTATTTTATTAGGTTAACTTTTTACTTTTTAGGCTCGTTTGGGGACAGGATTGACTTCCGTTGAAACGCTTTGCTAGTTAAATTATGTTCTTCGATATGAGCACCATTGTGAATATTTGTTTAAGTCTTCAAATTTATTAGACTTCTATGGCCTGCGAGTTTTCAGTTATTTGTTTTTAACATTTCGGTGCCGCTTGCTGTCAGATTTGTCTTCCATTTTCATTGTTATATATGTCAAAATAAATCCTTCGACGTGGAGAATTTGTTGGAATATTTTATGAGGCTCAAATTTTATTTTCCTTCGTCTCAATCTTTCAGTTATGCGTTCAGGTCCTGATAATTGATATGTTCTTTCATTTTTGTAGCGGAGTCTTAGCCGATATTCAAGTACAAGTGTCCACATTTCATTGGATATTTGTTTGGGATGATTTCTCATGTAAAAACGCTAATAAATCTCCATAAACTGAATATAGTTATCAAATCATGATTCAAAAATCAAAAGCCACCTATTTTGTGGAGAAAAAAAAGTGACTAAACTAGAATTAAACATAGAAGCTGGCTGTGATGGGCATGTGACGTGCAAGTGCAAATGCATACACTCCACCAAAGACAAACTCACAACCAGCAAAGCACCGCATACATTTCATTATTAAGGGTCTATTGTTCTGCAGGTTGGTTTGTTTGTTGGTACGAATATCTTTAATTAAATGAATTTAATTTTTATAATTGTGATCATTACCTCTAACTAATTTTAATTAGAAATAATAATTGCTAGGTTCAAATTTACGTCAAATAACACATAATTGTTCCATATTTTAAAATTAAAGGTCTATAACACAACAATGAATTTTTAAGCAATTAGGCACAAAAAAAAAAGAGAATTTTGTCATTTTGTTTTCTACTTGCAATTGATTGCACACAAAAATTTATATATATTAAATGGCCTAACGAGGAGATGAGATAGACCTAAACACAACACATCATCACTATTAAGTTCGAGAGAATTGTATTAATGAATAAAAATGGGAATATTCGGTTACGGTTTCTTGTACACACTCTTCGACTTCTTATCGTCTTCATTCAAGAAAGTAAGACTCAATATTTTATGTTCCTCAGTTAATGCTTTTGGTACTCTCAGGTCTCAAATTTTTGTTTCTCTTCTTGAAGACAAGTTGGCTCCTAAAGTAATCAAGGGTATGTTTTTAAGTTATTCTCATCTCTATAAAGGGTACAAATGTTATTCTCTTTAATTAAATCAATGGTTCGTGTCAATTGATGTTACATTCTTTTACCACCAAAACTTCTTCACGATCACTCCACCTTAAGTCACCTACCCTTGATCAAGTCTTTCTTGTACCTTTTTTTCCCTCTTTGTGTCCACATGATTTTCCTTCTCAACC
Source organism: Pelargonium cotyledonis (assembly GCA_036897625.1). Classification (NCBI taxonomy): domain Eukaryota; kingdom Viridiplantae; phylum Streptophyta; class Magnoliopsida; order Geraniales; family Geraniaceae; genus Pelargonium; species Pelargonium cotyledonis. Next base: position 3,228 of record JAYMTA010004534.1, read on the forward strand.
ATCTACATATCCTCATTTTCCCACATATCATCGTCGACCTCGTTCTGCTCCTATTGTCAGCAACTCACTTGTTGATGTTCCAAGTGACTCACCCACTTTCCCAAGCGATCCACGTGTCCTAGTCTCGTAGACAAATACTCGTCCTATAGCTCAACGAAAAGATACACTATCTACAATTAACCTTCATTGCATTTATCAATGTTTTTAATTATGATCGCTTATCTCCTACCTATTCTGCTTTTGTTGTTAGTCTTTCCTTTCTTCCTATTCCTAAGATGGTAGAAGATGCATTATCGCATTCTGGTTGGCTTTAGGCTATGACTGATGAAATGACTATGTTACACTCAAATGGTACGTGAGAATTGGTTATGTTACCTTCAGGAAAAATCATTGTTGGTTGTCGCTGGATTTTTACTCCCAAATTGGGCCCCAATGGTCAAATTGATCGTCTCAAGGCGCGACTTATAGCTAAAGGGTACACACACATCTTTGGTTTGGATTATGAGGACACTTCTCTCTCATCGCTAAAGTGGCCAGTGTTTGGTACGGCTCCGACAAGTATACTGTCGTCGACCTTGTAATATAGGATGGTGAACTCCGAGTATCGTATCCACAAGGAACTTGAGGAGATTGTAGTGGTGTACTAACTAGGAAAGTGAATAAATAATGTCGGGGGAGGAGTGTTGTGTGTGTGCAACGGTGAACATGCAAATAACTAATTGAACGATTGAATAAGCAAGAGGGAAAAGAAAGATAGTACTCGATATTTGGAGAAGGCGTGAGTCGGGATGTAATCGATTTTCACGGGATTGATGGACGCGACTATTCTACCTAGTGTGTTGAGTTTTAAGGTAATTGCCTAAGCCCACTTTTACACACAGTGTCCTTTGTAGGGCTCATTCGTGAGTTAAGTTGAAGATATATATCATCCTCGGCTAAAGCCTAGATATCGTTTGCGTCCCCAAGCATATTACTGAAAGGGAGGTCACGCATACACCTTAACATGGTGCTCGGCTCTTATGTAGGCATGGAGGACTCGTGAAGTTGTTTAGCGATTTTTCGAGTTCCTCCAATAGCCGGTTTGATCCACACTTTCCACCCTTTGTTAAAGTCATGGATTTATGCTAAGATCCAAGTTGTGGGAGATCAAGCCACCACAAGGCTTTAAGCCTACGAACCACCTTAATTCCTTGATTTTGACTCAACACACATAGGTAATTAAATAGTTTTGCCCATCGCCCCACAATCAACTACATCCTTATCACTTAGGGATTAGTTGATCATGGTCGTGACATGGACGGGAACGACAATGATCATGATAGAATTGAATTGCATAGTAATCAAAGTGAGATAATAGTTGACAATTGAATTGTATAACAAAGCAACTTCAATTTATTGATATCAAATCTGGAAACAGCAACAACAATCCTAAAACCATAGAAAATGATGATCTCACAATTGAGCACAAGTGCATAACGATGATCTATCGACGTTACTAGTGGTGCAAATCCGAAAAAAATATCCAAATACAAGAGTAATAGTGTAAGAAATAAAAGATGAAACTGGAAATGGATGGATAGAGGCTCTGGATATGAGAGATGAGGTCTACAAGTGCAGAGGAGGTGGAGAAAATGCCAAAAAATTGAACCCTTTGCCCTAAAATCGACCTTCAATTTATAAAGGTTTAGCATACCGACGCTGCGACGCTGAGAGTCGGCGTCGCGGTGCCGTGATGGTTGACCAGCGTTGACTACACCGCCGATCTCGTTGCTGAGCTGTTGACACATGTTTGAATTTCAAATTTGGAAAACTTGCGGGCGCCGCAGCGCTGAGAGCGATGCCGCGGTGCTAGAGGCTTTTTTCCATCTTTTTTATTTTTCCAACTTCTATTTTCGCTCCCTTCCAGGCTCGGGCCTGCCCAGGATGTCTTGAAATTGTCCAGAATACTAAACAAACATTATTAAGCAACAATAAGCGAATAAACACATTAAAACATCAAAAATAACCAATAGTCGGGATTTATGACATTTAAGTGCTAGGAAGGGCATTTTGGTAAATTCACACTAAATTAAGGGCTTTTCGAGTGCAAAACAATAGCAAAAAGGGACAGCTATGCATGATTTAGGGTTCAATAACTAGCATAAAGTGCGAGTTATCAAGCATGTCCCCATGCAGAAAAGTGATAAAAAGAGAAAAAAAATCCTAAATTATGCCATTACAAGAAAACTGCTTATCAGCTACCGAAATTTTCGTAGCTGATTCACCAAAATTTGTCGCTAATCATCATCTACGATGGACACGCGACGGAACGAATTCCATCACTAAAAACCTCGTCGCAGATGGTCAGCGACGGGGTCCCGTCGCAGATCAGAGACGGATTTAGCGATGAAAATAAGAGAAAAGAAGAAGCTTTTACCTGATTGAGAGTGGAGGGACCTTCCTTCAAGCTCCAATGGTGCATCAATGGTGGAAAGTGACTTGGGGAAGAAGAAAGGGAGATTTGGGAGAAAGGTTTTTGTGGGTTTTGGTCTTCTGATCAGAGGTAGCTGCTGCTCTTTTCGTTCATATGATAGATTAGGGTAACAAGATGCCAAATTTCCATATATCGCACAAAAATCCCGACAAAAATTGAAATAGGAAAGTGAACCCCGAACAGTTCAAGAGTACGGCGACGCGGCGCTGAGGGCTAGCGCTGCAGCTTTTTGTACTTTCGGTTATGTGATGCCATGACACTCAGCATTGGCACCATGGCGCTCAGCCACTGTAAGTCCATTTCCCTTTTTCCCCAAACCTTCGTGACGCCACGACATTTCCTTGGGCGTCGCAGCGTTGGTCTTCTTTCTTCCTTTTTCCACCTCGTTTCAACTCAAACCATCCAATTTTTCCAAACTGAAACAAAAACCTAGGTTGCCTCCCAATCAGCGTTGTTGTCTAACATCGTTTGCTCGACGTGGTGGTCCCACAGAGGGACCGTCAAGACCAACCTTCCAACAATTCCAAAATCTGACGCTTTCACCAACTACTTGAAATCGTTCATCAAGCACAGGTCAACTCAATCGGCTCATCATCATCATCATTTTCGTCCTCTTCCCCATTTGAGGGCGAGATCTTGTAGAAAAGACTCTCGGCACCAACTCGTAGTTTGAGTTGCTCGCTCCTCAAATCGATACGAGCCCTAGCTGTGGCCGAGAAAGGCTGCCCCAAAACTATGGGAAGCTTCGGGTTAGGCTCATAATCGATTACAACAAAATCCACATGGAAGAGAAATTTCCCAACTATAACCTCAACATCTCGAACCACACCACTCTGGTGTACAACCGAACCATCTGTCATCTCTATCTTTTTGGACGCTCGATGGAGCTACCCCATGCCTAATTTCTGATAAGTCTTGAGGGGCATGATGTTGATGGCAGCTCCCGTGTCGCACAGTCCTTTGGACCAGATGTCTAAACCAAGCCTGCAGAACACAACAAAGCATCCTGGATTCTTCTCCTTGTCAACTTCCACCTGCCTCTTTAAAGGTGCTAGCAGCTTCTTCAAACTTCTTCTTCCACTTCCACCTCCTAGAACTTGACCAACAGTGATTGCCATGACTTGCTTCTGTTCTGAGGCGCTCGGGTTAATGGTATCGCTGGGAAGCGAATCTTGAGGCCTTCCACTGATTTTTTGGCCAGTTATCCCAATCAAGTCTCCAACTTCCTAAACGCGATCTGAGAGTCCTTCTTAGAAGCTTGGAGATCAAGAATTGTTGCATTGGTTAATGTTCGGTCCTTTGAAGATGCGCTAATGAATTGTTGTAGCACCGAGTTAGTGTCTTGGCATGACGGAGCTTCTGGTGGGGGGAGTGGTGCACTTTGACTGGTCATCATCTGATACTGATTTGTAGGCCGTGAAAATCTTGGTAGACCTCTTCAGTGGTTTCTCTGTACACGTGGTGGAGGGTTGAATACATTCTCAAGATTTTCCCAATATTGAGGTTAGGATGGTTCCTCTAGTTAGAGTTGTAATTATCATTGTACAAGTTGTCCTTTCATCCCACATAGTTAACTAAAGTTGCGTTCTCTGAACAATCTTCGTACTCATGACCTCCTCCACATGTGACACATTAGACAGCTTGGGGGAAACATTGTCATTAACATAATTGACACTTGACTCATGCCGCAACATACTATGTTGATTAGCGAGGATGGAATTAAACTACTCTTGTATATGCTTTATGGCCAAATTACTAATACTGCCCCTTATGGAGGCATTCATCCTATAGGAGTCCTCACTAGTGCGATTGCTCGCAAGAGTGTCAATTATAGCACATTGTCTCTTTGGTGTCCATTTGAATAGAGATCCACCACAAGAGGAATTAAGGGTGTTCTGGCATCTCGGGTGCAAACCATAATAGAATGCAAGGAGCTGATCTTTCTCATTGAGGTCATGGTGAGGGCATGCTTCAAGCATACCCTTAAACCTTTCCCAAACTTCATGAAATGCTTCTCCATAAAGTTGTTGAAAGTCAGAAATAGCTCTAACTTTCTTATTCTTTTCCTCGTGGGAGGCGAATTTGTCCAAAAACTTATGGACCATAATTCTCCATGTGGGGACCGAAGCAGAATCGACTGGAAGTATGGAGAAGGTGGAGAAAATGCCAAAAATATCAAACCCTTTGCCCAAAAATTGACCTTCAATTTATAGAGGTTCAGAAGACCGGCAATGCGGCACTGAGAGCCGGCGTCGTGACGCCACAATGGTTGACCAGCATTAACTATGCCGCTAATCCCGATATTGAGCTGTTGACACATGTTTGAATTTTGAAATTGACAGACGTGCGGGCGCCGCAGCGCTGAGAGCTGATGTCGCGGCGCTAGAGGCTTTTTTCAATTTTTTTTATTTTTCCAACTTTGGTTTTCCCTCCCTTCCATGCTCGGGTATGCTCGGGTATGCTCGGGATGTCATGGACACTAAAACAAGCATTATTAAGCACAAATAAGCGAATAAATGCATTAAAACATCAAAAATAACCAAAATTCGGGATTTGTAACATTGAAGTGCTAAGAAGGGCATTTTGGTAAATTCACACTCAATTAAGGGCTTTTCTAGTGCAAAACGAGAGCAAAAAGGGATAGCTAAGCATGATTTAGGATTCAACAACTAGCATAAAATGCGAGTGATCAGTGTTCATATCCTATTATCCATGGATGCAATATGTAATTGGCATCTTCATCAACTTAATATCAAAAATACATTCCTTCGTCAAGACTTTTTTTTTATAAGCAAGCGGTACCTTTTATTATAAACCTGAAGGTGGGAAATAAAAGTGCAAAGAAATTGCACCAATCCTAGTCTAACCACGAAAAAGGATTGGCCACCCAAGATGCGAAATCACAATATATCTAAAGCGAAAGAGCTAGCAATACAAGAAACCAAAGAACGAGCTAACTGTGGCCCAAGATTGATGGCAGCCAACAATACAAAGGAAGAGGAAGGTGTAACAAATGATACTCCCCACCATTGAAAAAATTGCGATCCAAACCTTTGAAGCCCATGCTCAGAGTAGTAGCAAGTGAGAACATGTATCCAACTCAACATCACATAGGCAAAAAAGAGAATGAGGTGCAGAAAATAAAATGCCCAGACAAGGAAACTTGAAAAATCATGAAATTTGATTTCTGTAATGAATACCAAAATTGGATAATAGGCATTTTGGTCGACTTCGAGCACTCGAAGCCTTTCAATGACAACCGACTCTAACCTGATCGCCCTTGCACTTACCCGTTTACAAATTTCCCACACAACTTCACCGGAATCAGATGGAGACGATTTCAACTTACTCAAGATAATTGTCCTTGTTAGAGGTTTGCGATTACGGTGACAAAAAGTGATAATTTGTAGACTATTAGATGAAACCGCAAATGAGATAGTCCCAACCGACGCAAGTTGGCGAGTAACAGCGGGGAGAGAGACATTCATAAGAGGGACGTGATCTAGGGCAACCTGATTAGTGGATACATCAGCTGGACGATTTTCAAGGCCCACAGTCCCAATAGGAGGCCTAGAAGAATGAAGTGGCTCAAGGAACCCATTGTCCAGGAGAACCTTACCAGAATCATGATTAAACCGGGAGGTGGCTGACTAATTAAGTTAGGAAGAGGCAGAAGGATTAACGGGGTTGCTCGGTGATAATGGACAAGAGGAGTCATCATCACCTAACGGATCCGATAACAATGGGAGGTCCATACCCAAAAATTCTGAAATCGCAACAAAAAACTATGAGGAGCCAATCTGCAAGGTAAATTGATTCGAGCATGGTTTGAAAACAGGTGAATGCAATAGGACGTATATATGATCCAAACATCTCTCCGATTGAAAGCTGGGATGTACCATAATAAGCTCCCCAAAATGTTTTGTAATCTTCTTAATACTAATGACATGCCATGCGTGATATGGGGGTCCTCGAAGTGATAACTACATGAATCAGTCCCCTTCAGTTTCAAATGATTCCAATCATAGAAGTTTATGAACCACTGTGAAAGCCATATCCAGCGGGACTCCTTCATGGCTTTCATATAATTCTCGTCCGAAAAGAAAATTGCGAAGACCCAACATCCTAGTTAATGGACTGTAATGTCAGTGACCCCTTGAGGCAAAATACTCTATGATAAGTAACTTTAGAGACAAGGGACCGCGAAACAACTAAGATAATTATCGCATTTTTTTTTTGTCCATGATGAATTTTGTTTTGAAACTAAGTCCATGCTTACTGACATTGCGATCAACAACCTGAGTTGCATTGAGATTATTTTTCAAGAACGAACAGTTAGATGGACGATTATAGCGTGTTTGTGGAGCAGATTGAGCCTTCAAAGGCGCCCTATCACACTGATCTAATGAAGAGCTTGCCTTTTCCCAATTAACGATTAATCGGCGTTGATGAAGGAAAGTACCGTGGAAGATGCGCTTGACCCTACCCGCGTCCGACTTGTTAGATAGAGGCACAAAACCAAAGGGCATTCCAGAGTGATTAGAATTTCTTGGAACCAGGCAATCAGTCACAATAGCATGACAACTTACAATATTTCGAAACCATCTAGGGGTGATGGCGGCTGGGAGGTTTCCAAAATATAGTACATCGACTTGCGAGGCCGGGGACTCACCATGAACTGCATTCCTGGCGACTGGACGATGACTGGTCATAGGTTGTGGCGGCGGCTGAGATCTGCAACAAGACACTGAGTACTAGTGGCAACGGCTTCGAACAACAATTTTTGCGGCGAAGGTGTGGCGAAGAATGGCGGCGGGTGCTCGGCGAGGACGAGAGAGGATCTGGACGGGAGGCGCGAGTCTGGTGCTCGACGATGACAGAAGCAAATTTGGACTGAGGCAAAAGCGACGATGGTCGCGGAACTGTACTAGGCGATAGCGCGGAAGATCGACGGTAAGGAATCGACAGCACTGGATGTCCGTCGGCGGTGAAGAGTGATACTTGTTTGAAGAGAGAGGATGAGTGGCGGCGGCATATACATGAGTGGACATAGGTTACAGTGATATGGAGTAACCACCTATATTCATTGCTCAAGGGAGTTTGGTTTTAAACAATCTCCAAGAGCTTGGTTTGACATATTCAGCAATGTGTTACAACATTCGGCATGAAGGAAGTGAAGAATATCATTCCGTTGTCTACCATGAATTGGTCTAAAAGCCCTGTTACTGTGTCGCAGTATTTTATTAGGCTTTCATCTTAGATCAGGTATTCTCCTTTGCTTTGGTCTACTACTAGTTAAGAATCTTTGAATATCTAAGCTCTCTTGGCTCCCTAAAGCCTTTAAGAGTGAGAGACTTGCTGATAACTCGTATTTCTACGTGTTATTTGACCCTAATTTATGCCATTTATGACTCATTTTGATTTACCTCATAAATTGCTTTGGTTGTGCACTTTTTAGATGAAAAACACATTTTTGCAAACAACCGACTCATATTTTGACTTTTGTGTATTTTAACCCATTTTATGCTAATTTTTGCTCATTTGTGCCTATAATATTATGATTTAGTGTTTTGGAGCTTTTCAGACCATTATCCCGACATTTGGACATGAAGGGGAGCGAAAATCGAGTCGAAATCAATTGGACAACCCGACAGTTACGCCGCAGCGCCAAGCCATCCACATCGCGACGCCATAGAAGTCAACACCGAGTCATCTAGATTGAAGTGATATTTTTATCAATCCACAAACATTTCTTAAAATCTAATTTTATTTAGATTCCCGATTATTTGTATTTCAGTAAATTCAAAACCATATTGCATATTTAATAGCTAGGGATAATTTACCTTTAATAGGTTTGAATAATTAATATTAATGTTTTTGATGGTATACCTCTTAAGAAAATTGATCTATCAAATTCAATTAAAAAAATGATTTATTGAATTATTTGTCATTTTGTAAAATTTAAAAGCAGTTACTTTTCTTAATAAATAAAGTTCTTTATATACGTTGCATTTCTTAATAAATTTATACACATACACGAGGTGACAAGGATCAACATTTTCTTTCGTGTGATCATTTTATATAATCTAATATGAATTCAATTCAATTAAGAATGAAGAAGTGAAATTTTCTTGTATCATACTTTAACACAACTACATTTTGTGCGTCTCAAATATGGATTAGATTGAGCTTGACATTACATAGTGTTGTGCAAGTGGTCAAATTTTTATTTTTTATTTTTTGGGTTATGTATAAGAAGGATATATTCAGGCCAGCCACTAGGGTTGGTCATAGGTAGGGAACCGCCCCATTGGGGCAGGTTTTGGACCAACTCACTCATTTCGGGTTTGTGGTACTGGACATGTGAGCTACACCGCTCACCCTGTATATTTGCGGGTGAGGGTGAGCAGGTTCATGGGCGGGTGGGCAAGTTGTGCCGCAAATTTGCAAAATTGGCCCCAAAAAATGAAGATGAGAATAAATTTAGCGTTTCTAAAAAACAAGAACATACGAGATGCAAGATAGAGAAAGATTGAAGACGAGAAGAGATTTAGAGTTTTTGGGAATAAAAAGCACATACGGAAACGAAATGCACGTGAGAGAGACAGATTGAAGATGAAGATTTCAGATGATAATTTGATGAAGATGAAGATAATGATTTTATTGAAGATAAAATATCATAGATCCATTAGGCTCTTAGAGAAGAAGATGATGATTTCATGATGAAGTCAAAATGAATGTGTGAGAAAAGATAAAATGAAGAGAGAGAGAGAGAGAGAGAGAGAGAGAGAGAGAGAGAGAGAGAGAGAGAGAGAGAGAGAGAGAGAGAGAGA
>JAYMTA010004535.1:0-12532 GCA_036897625.1 Pelargonium cotyledonis
TCAATATTTTTATATATTTAAAGAAATATACAATATTTATGTCGAAAATATTAAACATAAAAAATGATGATTTTTTTTCATCTAAGTATATAAAATTAATTTTAGTGATAAGTTTTTCAGCCTAGAATAAAAAATGAATCTGAGCTATACCAAATGTATGACATGGAATGAGCATTCTAGCTAGAAAAGCTTTTTAGCTTGAATGTTTATTTCATTTCATTCTATTTTGTTACTTCATACCAATAGTAGCCTAAGTTTCTTCAAAAGGGTATTCCGGTTATTTTATATTTTTAAAAAAATTCAAATGATCTCTATGACTTATGTTTCAAACACTAGTTTCTCGTTTTTCATAGTTAAGTTTTGTATCAAACATAGAAGTACTCAATTACATAATTTAAATGAGTTAATATATAATATTTTATCATAGTTATATTAAATGTATATTAATGAAAATGGTTTTAGTCGTCTATCTAACAAAACATCACTAGTTTGGTTTTAATAATGTTTCAAGAGATTGGTCTTAAAGTGCATGCTTTAAAACAATTTGGGGGAACAAGAAAATCCTTAGAAGATATGGGAAACCTAGCTCACCATCAGTAGAGATCATATTGTTCTTAAGATCTATGATAAAGTTAGTGAGTTTAGGGTTAGTGGTACAGACTCAAATATGTAGGCGCTAAAAAATGTAAATACAAAAATGACCCCTTAGGTCGGATATATAGTAAAAACCGTACCAATCAGATTAGATAAATCACACTTTTATATTAAATTTGCAGCGTCTATAACTTACATCTCTTATGATGTGAGTTTAAATTAGTTTTTTTTTTTTTTTTAAATTCGAACATGAAAAGTTCGTTCAAAACTCAAATTATAAGATCTAAGTGAGTCTCAAACTATAAAAATATACCAAAACTTAAGGTGAGCTCAATAGTGGAGCTACCATTCATGTCATTGAAGGTGAAGTAGGTGGGTTTGATATGGAATCTTATTAGCATATTTGGTTTGAATTGTCCTCAATTTGGACTTAAAAAGCAATTGGGGAAAGAATTTTTTGCAGCCATGTGAGCATACTTGACATTTTCTATACAAGAATTGTTATAAAGGTTAGGTTGGACAAGGACATCAAATATATACTTGTGTAATACAATTTATAGAAGATCATTGTTAATTATGAGCCTAACAAGTGTCCCATTTTGTTGAAAAACATCACCTAGAGGGCTAAATTAACATTGTCAAAAGTGTTGACTATTGAACTTAAAAATATGGAATCTTCCCTTCATACAAAAAATCCAATAAATGGACAACCATATTGAAACGATGGTTGAAAAACGATAATTATCTTAGTCTATGTAACATCTTTTACGACATTCAAAACACGAACTACAACTGTTTATAACTGTTTATAATTGAGGGCGGTGTAAAGTGGCCATTTGATGTCATTTCATAGGTATTTTCGTGTATGGTTCCATGGAAGATGAGAATTGGCAATAGGATGGTGATGAAAACATAGAAATATTGTGGTGGAAACTTGAAAGCAACCTCACAACCACTCTATTTATCAGCACTTGACAAAAATTTATTGCAGCAACAGAGTCTTGCCTCTTGCCTCTTGCCCTTTATAAGCAAGCAAGAAACACCTCTTTTCACCACTAGGTTTTTGCCTCTAAATTTGTCCTTCACCAAACCAGCAAAATATCAAACAACACTCTGTATGTGTTGTGTTTATGCATTGCCAATTGGTCTGGTAGACTCACAAGAAACTTCCTCCAAAAGCTAAAAAAAATTAGAGGTCTTTGATTCAAAACACAATTATGGATCGACATGCATTCAAGACCGACATTAATCAGATGCGATATTAAGTCAAGTATATTTTGGTCATGTATCGATGTATATTACATGTACTCTTGGAGTTTAACGCACTTATTATTTCATGCAAGTCGGCAAATTCGGTAGAAAAGTGTGTACGTAATTTCTCTGAGCCCATTTTTTTTCTTCAACTTTTATCATTTTTACACCGAAAAATGTATAAAATTTTACTCACAAATGATAATTGTATGCAATTGCAGTTAACGTGTAATTTATATGCACAATCGCCACATGCATCAATACCTTTTTGTTTGAGTGTGAGTTTTTAGATCATTAAAAGAAAGACCATTTTTAAAAATAAATAAATAAAACTCTTAACAAACAATTTACCTGCTAGTTAGGGTTTTCTCTCTCTCGTGGACTTTTCCCGCCGTGTGTGCGTGCTTCGGAGTTCCGGCGTAGCGGTAGCTGTGGAGTGGTTGTGAGGCTGTTCTGGTGTGCGCAAGTGACGGTGGTGTATTACGAAGCAGAGGGCGACGAGTTCTGAGGCGGTTGGGAGACTGTGGGAAGTGTGTCGTTCGTTAGGGCTCGGTTGTAGGGAGGAGCACAGCGTCGACGGTGCAGAGGCGGACTTCGACTGTCGGCGAATAGCCGACGTTTGGGTCTGTGCGACGGCGGTTGAAGGCTGATCGGGAGTTGCGAGACGCGGAGGAGAGGCTGATCGAAGTCCGCGTGGTCGGCGTTCGAGTTTGTGGGACGGTGATCGACGTCTGATCTGGAGGTGCGGGACGTGGGGGTGGGTTACGGACGGGGTGCGGCGGCGGAAATTGCGATCTGTGTGGTTCAGCCAGCGTTTGTGACGTTACCGGTAGGGTGGTTCTGCTATAGGGAAGGAGGGATGCGGATTCTGAGGTGGAACTCACGAGGTCTACGAAACCCTAATACGATCAACGTGCTTCGTGATCTAGTGCGTGTGCGAGGGCCGAAAATCGTTTTCGTCTCGGAAATGAAGCAGACGAGAGATCAGTCGGAGAGGGTTCGCCGGCGAATGGATATGGCCGGATGTTTTGCGGAGTATGGCCTGACGGTGCTGGCAATGGGAGGTGTTGAGGATGGTGGGAAGGGGAAGGCTTGGTCGGAGGAGCTGGTGTGGAGATCAAGGAAGGAGATGGAGCAAAAGCGGATCAAACTGCATTGATCTGCAATGGCGAGTAATTGGGAGGAAGTCGGAGCTTTGAGCTCCGAGGGGGCCAGGGTTTTTGGTCCTTAGGTTGTAGCCTTTAGTAGCCGGCACGAGCCTATGTTTGGGCTTTTGTTTGTCAGTAGCTGAATCGCTATTTTAAGTTGGTGTGAGTTGTTAGACCCTTTTATAGAGAAAGTAGATCAATTTTTAAGATTCACTTATGTTTCTCTAAGAATTTATGCCTGGTCTAGAGTGTCAGATCTGTATGCCACTCCTTTTATCATCAATAAATTGTCTCCGGATTGTTTTGTTCAAAAAAAATAAATAAATAACACTCAACAGATGCATTTTGTGCCTACAAATAATGAAATGACAATAGTAATGAAATTATAAAGACTTGGAATTTTTATAAAATCTAGAAATCATTCATTGCATTGCTTGACAATTAGGCCTCAAAACTAGTTTGGGCCTGAGTATTGGACCCAACTCTACTTGGGTTGGACTATACAAGTGAACCACTTTGTACAAAATCTGCTCCCACTCCGGCCCGTTGTCATTCCTAACTCTAGAGACTTTGAGAAATGGAGCTCCAGACTCTAGTAGAAACTTGTAATATAATTTGAATTACTTGATTCAATCTCTACCCTTCATTGTGAGGGTGAGTGAGCATAAATATAGGGTTGCAAATGATTTTTTCTTTGTAACCACTTGTGCTAACAAAATATTTAAATGATTAGATTACTACAAAATTAAACATAAATTTTTATTTATCATGCATAAATTACAAAAATATTTCATAATAGCGATGGTTATAGAAATAACAATAGAATAAAAATACTTAAAACAACCGAAGTCTGCAAGAACGATATGCAACTCTCCGTCGCGCTCGCAAGTGAAGATGTCGTCAATGTTGATGTCTCGATCCACGTAACTATGAAAGATAGATGAGAAACATTGCAAAATCAGGTGGATAAAATAGTCTATGCAAGTGACTAAGAACTGATAATAGAACATTAACATGCCAATGAACTTGAAGTTGTGAAAATTCTTGTGGAAGTGACTAGGAAGTTTGAGAGCTGCTTCTAAGTATCAACTTCACAGCACACACAACTGAAGCCAAATGATGGAGGAGCATTTTATATTCCTCACTCACGCATACTGCATTTCCTTTTATCATTATTTTTTAATTCAAAAAATATTTTTATTTGGATAAAAATAGATTAAAATGAGAGGGTAAACATTGCCTACGGTAAATCTTAATTATTTGTTCTATCTCTAAGTTATTAATCTTTTTTATTCTCGTTACGGTAGATTGTAATCGAGTTGAACAAATATCAATCGTCACGTCATCAAATCTGACAGGTATCCAACTTTTCGTATATGCATGCCATATTAACACATTGCCATGTCATTTCAATCTAACCGATTGATTACATGTTCTAACCGACTACAAGGATGAGGATAAAAAATTCAATAGTCCAAGAGAACAAACAACGTGCTTGCCATTGATTTTTCTTTTGATTCTTGGCGTCGGGACCCCGTATTGGCCCTTGCTTAGTTTCTTTTTGTACCACTTTTATTCGTCTCCATGGCTTTTAAAAGTATGTTTTCATGTTTCTCATGTTGGTTTCGTTTTGAACAACTAGTGCAATTCATCAATTGAAGATAGCAATTATTATTCTCACATCTTAATATGTTACTCGCGCCTTTTGATTGTGAATTTGGAGTGAAAATGTAAAATATGCCTATGCAGTTTTAAATAATTCAAAATATATAAATAAATGCTTACGTGGTATATGGCTAACAGGCTCAAAATGAAATACTATAAGGGCTAAAATGGAAAAAAGAAAACATACAAATAGAACCCATTTGAAACAAAATAAATACAAAACAACTTATAATTCTTTGCTGAAATGTCAAACCATAGTACAATTTGCAACAATGAGAACCTCTCTAGCAAAATTAACATATTTTGTTAAATTCAAACACACATGACGGAGAACCTCTTGGCAAGTGTCGTATTTTATTCCCACGAGTTCTGAAACGACGAAGATATCTTGGAGAACTTGTAGAATAAACCGTCACTTGACTCAAAACTTTTGCTTGTTTTACTAAATACTTGATCCATTGCATTTCAACTTCCGTGAAATGTAGAAACATAAATTCAATGATTTTAAGGTGAAAAACTAAACAATCGGGTACTAAACTTGGTAATTCAATACGGGATGTTTTGTCAGGATTGCGAAGATTGTCCTAATTAAGAAAGAATCAAAATAAAATAGTGAAGAAAGCAACAACATATGAATATATAGTTAATTTAATTGGTCAACAAGTTATAATTACCGTATGTATAGTGAGACGTTCAAGATTAGGCGAGCAACGAAGCAATAACCCAAGGTTGTTCCATTCTTCCTCGTATATAATTGATAATCCCAAATGGATCAAATTGCTAAAGACCGGTGGAAATAGATTATCGATCATTAAATCCTGCAAGAATGGTATTAAAATTTCGTAATGTAAACATGTACATATGAATTAACAAAAATTAGGATCAAAATGTGGTAACCAACCCTATTTACTCACCGGGGCCGGATATGGAAGAAGGTCCAGCATGAATGGAACCTCACCGGGAAGATGGGCATCGGTTCCAAATTCAATATAGCAGTGACTTGCCACTCTACCAGATGCTTTAAATATAGAAGAAGATGACAATGGCAGATGATTCTTGTTCTGCATTTCAGATGTAAACCAGAGGGTGCCATCACAAATTCTGACATCTTCAAGAACTGGGGCATCAATAACAATCTTGTAGGTTATGTTATCACCCCTCTTCACACAATTTCTTGCATTGTCGTAGACTGTAATGTCCACCTTCTTCAGTTTAGGGCTGCAAATATCCATCGTAATCGATTTGTTTGACGAATTGTCCTCGTCCCATGAACCAAATCTTGCTATATAGACAGGTTTTCAAGTGCAGGGAAGGTGGTACGGCCGCGAAAAAGCTTCCCCATAACCTCATGGCTCCTGGAGTTAGATTTGGGATAATGAAACTCAATGGACAGTCTCTTCAAATTTGGGAGATTAACAAGAACATCATCGTTGGATATATAAATTTCATAACTCGTCCATGTGAGTCTCAGTATCAGAGACTCCAATGCTTGGAGTGCGAAGAGAGATGTAGGCAACGGTATTGTTTGTAAGCTCATGATATGGTCACGGCGAAAAGGGACATCAATGCATAAGGACCTGATGCAAGGGCTACGTAGTGCACAAGCAACCCATTCAGTGAATGAAGCTATGTGATAGCGAAAAAAACCTTTTTGCGATGAATCTCCTGGTAATTTGATGTCAGGAACCACAGACCAGAGGTGGCGCCATCTCTTAGAGAGAATGGTGGTTCTTGCCGTCTGTTCTGGTGATCGGAGTAATGATAGGATCCGAACGAGAATATCATCCGGTAAGCTGCTAATCCTATCCTCTTCTTCTTCTTCTTTGAAGTGATTCAATAGCTCCATCTTCCTCTTTTTCAAAATGCTTAGCCTAGCTAGGCAAAATTTGGGGATTTTTCTGTCAAACAAGGAAATTTAGGTTAAATGTATATAGTCTATATACATTCACCAAAAATGACTGGAAAGTCTAATGTTATTGGGAAGCCTAAACAGTATTTTAGGTCCAAAGTGATGTGGTGATCTATAAATCAAAGTGTGCTACAACCTTCTATATAAACTGGATTTCATCCTCGGCACAATCAAAATTACTTAACTATTTCAAAATCACAACTTTATATATCAAAAAAAAAAAAAAAAAAAAATCACAACTTTACAAAAATTGCATAGGCGCATTTTTCATAATGAATCAAAATAAAAATTGAAAATAAAATAAAATAAAATTAGAGCACCAGCATTACGGTACAGTGATGCAAGGATCAATTGAGATTTAGAACATTACGAGGGAACGTCTAGGATCGAGTGGCGGTAACGGTGTCTTCCGGCGGCGATGAACGAAGGAAATACTGTCGGAGAACGGCGAAGAACTGCGGTTCCTGATTCACGGAGCGGCGGCGGTGGAGCGGTTGGGCCTAAGGGAAGGAAATCGGGAACTTATTTGTGGAGAGAATAAATTAGGATTTTGCCCTAACGTACCGGTATTCTGTACGTTTTCAATACGGATACGCCACAAAACGCAGAAATACGCAAGTGGCGGCTGAAAAAAAGATAAGGAAAAAAAAGGAAGGAGGAAGCCTAAAGCAAAAAGCAAGTGGAAATTGTGGAAATTGCCTTAAAAATTGTGGAAATTGCCTTAAAAAAATTGTGGAAATTGCCTTAAAAAAAATTCTTAGTTTGGAAATAAATAATCAATTATGATATTCTTGATCGTATTTATTTTTATTATTTCTACAATGAATAAGTATTTTATAAAATATATTTATGTTATTTTTACGTAATGTATTAGTGCGTATCGTATTTTAGTTTTTATAAAAATGACGTATTTTGTATTCGTATTGCTGCAACATAGTAAATTAGGGTTGGGCCGTACCGGTCCGGTTTATGTATTTACCGTTGAAGAGTTCAAACCCAGTCAGATTAGGTCAAAATTGGTGACCGTTCTTGCCGGTTTGCAAATTTTTTAGTTTAATTTTCTTTAAGTATTAATGATGACATCAGCAAATCAATTTAGGTTAAAATAATCCATTAATGTAGTTAAATCAAATTATTGATTATTCACTTGTTAACCTGGCTTCATCTCTTCTTTCTCACCACGTGCATATCTTCAACGTTCAAATCTATCGTGCTTAAGATAGCATTGAAAGTGGAAAATATGTCGATATCAATTGCGCTCATCTCTTTTATTGTTAAGGTAAAACCAATCCGACTATAGAAGATTTCGTGTTATTCTTCTATATTTGAACACGATATTGTTTTTATGTTGAAACATACAACACATAACACAACAAAAACACTACATGCCTATACAAATTGCCAATACTAAAGAAAACTAGAAATATTCCGTAAGGGTGGAAATTAGGCTATGACCCGTGACTGGAAACTAATAAGGGCATTCTTAAAATGACTAAAAAAACAGTACTCTATGTTTCAAAGAAGTCGGGAGAGAGATACAATTTACAGCTTGTACCATATAGCAAACAAGGTCTCTAGAGCATTTTTAAAATGCCTTAACACCACAACTCTGTTTCAAAGAAGCAATGAGAGAGATACCATTTACAGCCATATACCAAACAAAGTCATAACAACATTCTTAAAATTTCATGTTTGTCTATGTATATGTCAACTAGAAAGTCTCAACACAATCATCAAGATGATGATATACAACAATCACATCAGGCTGTCCATCAAAAATACCAAGCATATAGGCTAGTCTGCAGCTGCGTCTATCAGCTCCTTCAACTTCTCACCGTCAAGAATGCTCCTGGCTGATGGGCGGTTCCTGGGATCTGGAGAAAGGAGGTCATTAAGGAAATCAATCTCCATCTCACTGTACCGATCAGGAAACACTCCTTTCTTGATACCAGCAATAATGGTGCCTTCTTCATGCCCCGTAATTGCTTCAGTCTGGCCCAGCATTTGGATCAAGAGGACTCCTGCGCTGTAGATATCTGCTTTGTAGCCCACTGGATATGCCACAGTACGCAGCTCTGGTGCAGCATATGGGACCCGTTCCAATCAATGGAGATCCCAAAATGAGGGCATCATGATCAGCATCCACCATTTCAACAGCTGCCCACAAAGCTGGAAATTAGGACATGTCCGTGTAAAATACGAAGATAAATCAAACAAATATAGCAGCAACATATTACCACATCCAAAGTCAGCTACTACCAAGCATCCATCCTCACGGAAAAAGATATTGTTGTTGCTAATATCTCGATGGATAAAACCATGCATGTGAATGTGTGCTAAAGCAGTGATAAGTTGGCTGAAATAGAGCCATGCCTCTTGTTTATGGAAGGTGCCAAGCTGATTGGAAATAGTTTGCGGACAGAATTCCATGACGATGAAGAGTTCTTCCGGTTGCAATTCTTCCATCCCAATTTCCTCCTCTCGCCCATCTTGAATCCGGCAGTTTACGGACCTCGTTGCACACCAGCTCTGCAAATCCAAATCATGTTAGTAGTGAATTTTATATAATTACTCTATGGACTATAACTAATACATGTTAGTGTATACCTCGTAGTACATAATGATATTATGATGTCCACGTAGCCTGTACAATGCATCGATTTCCCTGCAGACCATAATAAATAAGTAAAAACTCTGCTGAACAAAAAAAATTATGCAACAGTTGATGTGTACTTATATTAATTACTCGTCTTGCAACTAAGATAATGCTTCACCAAGTCAACTAAGAGCTATAGTGAAATTATAGAAGCCAGCTCAGTGACTTTTTTGGTAACAGTGGATGCATATATAGTTTAACACCAACAAGGTTCTGGTATGACCCTACACTCTCACAGCAACCAAACCTTGATATGATTGTATACACTTTGTTGCTGTCCTCGTGAAAACAAACCTTGTCCTCAAGGTTGTGGTAATTAAGCCAAAACCATACTTCTTTTGCAATCTTGACTTGCTCATAATCACACCACCAAATTTGTAGGATTAGGGTCTCAACCAACCCAAATAACCTTCAATTCTATGATTATATATCCTTTTAATCTCCATATTGCTGCCAACTATTTTCATTTTTGAAGTAGGAATCCAAATAAAAACATAGCACGCAATACCTTGATCCCATTGCCTTAAATCATTAGCTTATGCATCACCTTGCTTGTTGGAGAAATTTTGTAGGTCTTCCAATTCTTTAACTGCAGTATCCCAAGAAGCACTACAAAGCTTTTCCAAAAGCTCTTGTGCTCTATTGACAGTAGCCATTTTGGTTGCCATGCTTATCTTAGCATAAAAATTGTAGGTGAGAAGCTTAGCCTCTTCCAACACAAGCTTCAAAATTTGGTCGATGATTGGTGAATTTTCCAAATCTTCACTTGAAATACGAGATATATATAAGCTCGGTAGACTTCTTCACTCAAAGTTTGATTTTGTGAATGCTGCAAGACAGGGAGAAAACTTGGTGCATCCAATGTAAATACCCGTGGCCCATTCTCAGCAGTTGCATCTCTGTATCCCTTCGAAGCTGCTGTATATGCAGCCAAACCCAGAGCGTTAGCATCAACCGGCATTATGCTCTCAACATCATGAGCATCCAAGCCAAGGATGGTTTGTAGTTCATGTGCACGTTGTTGCAAGTCGGTGGAATGAGCAACGGATAATTCTTCAATCAAAGCCTCCTGTAGCATATCCACCTTTCTCCCAGCTGATAATTCAGATGTGTATATTTCCAATCACATAACTTTCCAGTGATATAGGAAGCAAAAAAAAATTCCATCAGTAGTTCCATATTCCCCCAAATCCCAACAATTAACTTGAAGAAAAATATATGGAAGCTTTGGCTCTCCAATAATGCGCAAAAATAAGCAAGCCAATCCATAGTCTTGTATCTCAGGAAGATGATGATGATAGTAATAATAACAATAATAACAATAGTTGTGCAATTTTTTATTACTAAAAGTACCTTTCTTCTTTATCCTCATTTTCAATGTCCTTGGTTACGATCTTGATGGCAAACTGTTTCCTATCATCAGCATCCTGCTCTTCCTGCTCCTGCTCCTGCTCCTTCTCCTTCTCCTTCTCCTCCTCTTCCTGCTCTTGCTCCTGCTCCTGCTCCTTCTCCTCCTCCTCCCATTTCTTACATAGCAGTACCAATCCAAATGAACCTTCACCTGTAACAAACAACTACAAATTTAGAAAAAATACAGATCAGAGGAGAAAAGCACGCAGAAAATCACGAACGAAACCTACCTAAACGCCTGATGACTTCAAATCTAGAATGAAATAGACAACACTCCATGGACAAACTTTGGACCAGTTCTAGTTTTTGTAACTATCTCTGCGTATGAAATGAAACCACTTCCTTTCGTCAAAAAAAAAAAAAAAAAAAAAAAAAAAAATTGATACTATGTTCACTTTAGAATCTTCTTCAACACGCTTCGAGCAGATACGACGGAACTTCATGTGTGATGGATGCAATCGCTCGCGATCAGCCCCAAGCTCGCTTCTCCACCGCCCTCTGAGGCTCTGACATTTTAACTCGACCAAATTCATGGCGGAGAAGCGGAGCCACCGATCGCGATCTCCGCTAACAGCTTCGATTTCAGCGATTCTGACCGAAACTCGAAGTTTCACGAAGGACTGCAAGTCTGGCTTTCGAAATTACTGATTACCGATGGCTTATCTGACGGATCTCCGATCTAGACTACTTTTTTCGGAGGTTGAAGTCACGCGATCTCCCTCGCTTCGATTTCAGTTGATTTTTTTCTTTAGTCAGGGTTGCTGAGTGAGATCAGTTTGTCTTCCTGGTGATTTTTGTTGTTCCAGGATTCTGATGTCCAGAGAGGATCAGAAGATGCTTATATGCTCGACGAAGGAGATCTACAACTCTCACTCCGCCGAGGACCTCGCTCATCGACAGTTAGTGGGTAATGTGTGTGCTCTGTTTGGTTATTGAGGAACTTGGATTGAACTTGATTTGATCTAGACATTGGTAAGAATTTCAAGTTCTTTTGTTTTGTATCAACTATAAGATGCAAAATGTCAGTAATAAGGTGGATATGTTGCAGCCTAGTGGTTTCAGATAGACCTGTTAAATGGTTTTCTGGCCCGCGGGCCAGCCCGCAAATTTACTTAACGGATTGTTCTATTTTTGGCCCGGCTCGTATAACCCGTGATCTAAGCGGTTTGGCCGGCAGGTACCCGCGGATGGCCCGCGGGCTACTAATTTTAAAATTGAATAAACTCAACGTTATTAATTATCTCCTTCCCGTCAAGATAAATTTTCAACACACAAAGCTCTTGTTAATTTATTGACATATTTATAACAAATGAGTGAACACACCACCTGTATATATGCATGTATACATATACATATATATAACATATGTATACATATACATATATATATAGACACACACACAGATTGCAGACACACACACGCATATAGATATGTTCGAGATTCAAGCGATGATAAATTATATTTTTTATTTAAACAATGTGATTTTATTCGTTTGATTTCCGATACGATTCGTTCAGGTTAGAGCATCTCCAATGCACAGGCGCTTATGGTTTAGCAGCGCAGCTAACCATTGGAGACTGAGGCGCTAGTGGAGAATTCCTTAGCTAAGATACTTGGTGAAGCGTCGATGCCAAGCCTGGTCCCACTACTTTTTTACTCTTTTTTTTAATATATAAAATGCATATAATATATTATAATACTATTTTATCATTTTTTTAATATTTTCTTCCCTCTTAGCGCCTCCACCGTATTGGAGATGCTCTTACGGACCGCGTGTTAAAACTTCTTCTTTTTTTTTGGTAAAAAAAGTGATTTGATTCGTTCGAGTTTAGATTATATTTGTTCAAGTGCATGTGCCAAGTTTTATTTTTGTAGTTATACAATGTGATTTGATTTGGG
>JAYMTA010004536.1:0-12531 GCA_036897625.1 Pelargonium cotyledonis
ATATATATATATATATATGTGATCAATGAATTCAAATCTATACAGATATGATGTCTCTAAAATATGATATTTTTGCCTAATTTTCTTGACTAATTAAACCAGCGCTCTCATATGTGTAGATCAACACCTGCTGAAGATTTGGTCATTTGGCATGTTAGTTTTCAATATTTTTGGTTTGGCTGATAAATTATGGGCCTTTATATCAGTTTAGCCCACAACATTTTTAGATTCTCTGTTTGTCTTTGTTGTTTGATGGATGGTGGACTGTGATGAACATGCATAGACTCACCTTTCAAGAGATGGCACTTGAGTAAGGTTGTTTCTGTCCGCCAAGTAACTTCCTATTTATAGCATGCAAGTTACCATTAAGAAAGAAAAATTTCACATCAAATAGAAAGCACTTTTTATTCATTTTTATGCAACTAATGCAAGAAACAACATGCTGGTGTTGACAGGGTCGGATCCAAAAAAAATTTTTAGTGGGGCCAAATTTTTTAATTATAAATTTAGTTCAGGCTAATAGTCAAACGAATATAATCATGACATCATTTTGAAATTTTACACATGCCTACTCTAATGAATTTTTGGAGCTGAACAATCTAATGGATTGATAATTTTAATGAATCTCATGCTTAGTTTAACCCAAATAATTTTTACTATCTTGATATATTAAAAATGTGTAAATACTGAATGTTACCATCAACTATAACGATCTTTTGTACACTTTCATTTTTAAGATATACTAAAGACATAAAATAAAGTTCAAAATTACAATTGTTCTATATCTAAAAAGTCCGATAAAAACTTAATAAAATTCTAATTAGTAGTTCAATTTATAATGAACATGGTAGAAGTTGATGAGCAAGTAATAAAAGTTTTTAAATTAATGGAGGCAAAGTGAATATTTCTAAAATAATTGTGGGGGCAAAGTGAAAAAGAAGTAAGAACTTGTATGAAAAATGAGAAAAACTAAAAAGAAAGTATTAAAAAAAAAATTCAGTGGGAGCAACAGCCCCCACAGTTGCCTTCCTACATCCGTCCCTGGGTGAACGGACACTTGAGCAAACACTTTGTTCACAAATATAATTTTGTGTTTATTGATAGAATCAACTTGATTCAATTTGGTCATGTACATCCATTCTACTCTAATGATTTTCTTTTTTATTTAAGGCTTGTTTACTAGCTCATAAGTTCGATTCTTTTCAATCATTTCCATTGCTTCATGCATCGTAACTATGTTTTTTGGATGCTTTTCCAATTCCACTATATTATGTTCTAAGTATGAGATGACTTGAGTAAGTGTTCCCTTTTTAACTATTGAGAAAATTGAAGTTGATATAATTAGGTTGAAGCTTTTCTTCTATATCGTATGTGACTTTGTTTTAATTGTAACAAAAATAACTAACTAGTTGAAACAAAGTACCCAAAGTAAAATTCTAAGCAGAACTAATCTGATCAGGATGAGATCGTTTAGATTAACTGCAATCGCCAACTCTTCAATCAATCGCAGAACGCCACGTGGCACTGGGGTGGGGGCGCCCGGGTGGTGTGCGTGGGGTTGAAGAATGAAATCAGCGGCCACAAATTTAGGGAGCACCAACTCCTGGGTAGCAGGATATTCGTCTATTTGATTTACCTCACTGCCACATCATTCCCTCTTCTTCTACGCTTCTCCATCCTCCCTGCTCTCTCCCAGGCCTCAGCCGTGTAAGTTTCTTCATTCGTTTTCGAAATCATGATCTCCAAATGTTCTCTGAAATGCTGTGAATTCTCGAGAATTATGCTTCAGTTTTTTCTTTTTCTTTTTCTTTTCCATGAGTTAATTAGGGTTTTTGTATTCTGCTTACATGAGTGTGTTTTTGTTGTGCGAACTTAGTTAATTCCGGAGTTCAGCACAGTTGAGTTTGAAAACTTTTACTTGAATGTTCATTGACTTACGTTATGCTGAAAATTTCAGTTTCAGAGATTGATGATTGACTTTATTTGAACAAATGTATATTTCGACATATATTCAATTGATGATTATCTTTGTAATATGGTTTGCCTGATTTGAATTATGTATTTTTAAATTTCGCAGTATAAAAATGGGTACAAATTCTAGAGCTTCTGTGGCTGCCTTTTTTCTCTTGCTTCTCTTGTCCCCTATGGTCTTTTCTGCCTCAAATGACGGGTTGGTTAGAATTGGGCTGACCAAGAGGAAGTTTGATCAAGTTAACCGGCTGGTTGGACGGATGGATGCTAAGCAAAGAGAGATGTTGAGAGGTCCTATTGGGAAGTACTATCCCCATGGTTACCTTGGGGAGTCTGAGGAATCTGATATCGTTGAGCTAAGGAACTATATGGATGCTCAGTATTTTGGTAAGATTGGTATTGGCACACCTTCCCAAAAGTTCACTGTGATATTCGACACTGGAAGCTCTAATCTTTGGGTGCCCTCCTCAAAATGCCATTTCTCAGTAAGCTCAAGTCTTTTGACCTTAGTAGTTTCCTTTGAATATTTACTCTTTAGATTCTGTTGATCTTCATTGGATGGAAGAGAAATCATTGTTTTCCTATGGGTGCAGCTCGCCTGCTATCTCCATTCCAAGTACAAGTCCAGTGGCTCAAGTACCTACCAAAAGAATGGTTTGACCCTACATCCTAACCAAAAGAGTTAAATTCTTCTTTAACTTAATTAAAATAAAAGTAATTTACTTTTCTTAAATTTGAAAACACCATTTTTAAACTTCACCTCAAAGAAAGAGGAATTTTTAATGAATTGAAATACCAACACTCTTGGTATTTCAATTCCTCCAAATATGGATATGTTTAACTAATTGGGGGAAAGGAGAATAGTTTCTTAATCCCAAAAATATCCCCATACTCCCTCCGTCCCAAATTGAGTGTTATGTTTCTCTTGAATTTTTGTCCCAATATAGTATCTTCTTTTCCTTTTTAGTAAGTTAATTGTACATGAATTGTCAGTTGTATCCTTATGACAAGTTAGTTAGTATTTCTTAACCCATGATCATAAAGATACAAGAGTAGATATAGCACACTAACTCCTTATTTTTTTGCAAAATAGAAACAATAACATTCATTTTGGGACGGAGGGAATATAAAATTTAAACGAACACAATTAATGTAATTGAAAATTGCCCAATCTACCCTATTTTCTTGGGATTAAAATTGAAAGTTGCTGAACAAAGGGCCCATTTAGAGTAAACCTACTGAATCTAGACGATTGTTCAATGGTGATGTATTAATTTTTGTAATTTGTGTCACACTGGGTACCTATATTTTTTTTCAATTCTAAATCATATGCTATGTGATGCATATTCTGCATTGTGATGTGATTCAGTCATCTCTTTATTACCTGTCTGGAATACATAGGACTGTATCCAATAAAACTGAGCCTTTTATATTGTGAATAATAGAGATAAATAGCTAAAAAGATATACCAATCTCTAGTACTTCAATATGAACTGGCGATGATTTTTTCTTATGATTATATTTATTCCTTTCGTTAGATAAAACAACCTGATAGATTAGTGGATTACAATAAGTATTGAGGGTGACTTGGTATGATTGATCAATTTACAAGACTTTGAACCATGTATTGCTTCTTATAGATAGAAATTTGTTGAGATTAGTTTTTTTCCCTTCTTTCTTATTGATGCAGGTAAACCTGCCGAGATTCATTATGGAGCGGGAGCTATTGCAGGTTTCTTTAGCCAGGACCATGTAAAAGTTGGTGATCTTGTTGTCAAGAATCAGGTATAATCCTTCACTGCAATCTCATTTCACTGTTTGGTTTGGAGTTTATCTAATTTGCGCTACTGGCTGATAGGATTTCATTGAGGCGACCAGAGAGCTGGGCATCACATTTTTGGCAGCCAAGTTCGATGGTATACTTGGACTTGGATTTCAAGAGATCTCAGTTGGGAATGCTGTTCCTGTCTGGTAAATTAGTGGATAGTACTGGATCCTAATATTTATTTTATATTTTTTGCATAAAAGATTTGCATAATTCACATTGAATGATACACTTTGTAACTTGTGTTCTCACATACCTATTTTTTCATAGGTATAATATGGTGAATCAAGGTCTTCTTAAGGAGCCAGTTTTTTCATTTTGGTTGAACCGCGACATTGAGGGAGAAAAAGGTGGTGAAATTGTGTTTGGTGGGGTTGATTCTGATCATTACAGGGGTGAGCATACTTATGTGCCAGTGACTGAGAAAGGGTACTGGCAGGTTAGACTTCTCACAAGTAACAACTATCGCCATGTTGCCAAATTTATGCTGTCTTTGTCTTAATTTTTCTAAATGATGTTTCATTTTTCTTATTCACAGTTTGATATGGGTGATGTCCTGGTTGGCGGTGAATCAACTGGTAACTATACAAATTTCATTACTTATCCTTGTTTTGTGGTTGTCCATGTTTTGTGGAGACATGGAATGTTCATCTCATGGCTGAGCTTATTTTGAAAATTAAAATTGAAAGGATGATTTTCCCTCTTTTCAGGGTTTTGTGAGGGTGGCTGCAAAGCGATTGCTGATTCTGGAACATCATTGTTGGCTGGCCCAACAGTATGTTTCATTTTTTGCAGAATGTTCAGTTTAGAATATATTGTGCCACTGGGCTCTCTGAGACCATGTAAACTCTGATTTGATACCATGTTGAAGTTCACTTCATTCTTAAAGTTATAAGTTGGAGGAAAAGCTTTAAGATTTAAGCTGGGTTGATCTTGGGCTTGAGTGGCCCATTTATGTTGCCCTCTTGTTTTATATTGGAGGGGGGTATTGAAGTATCCCACATTGAAAGTGTGTGGAGTTTGAGATTACTTGATTACTACTTGGCCCCACCACTAGATAACAGCTTAAAATTTTAGGTTGGCATTAAAGCGTAGAATTTTAGTTGATATTATTATCATTTTAATTTTTCATATTTTCAGACTGTTATTGCTCAAATCAATCATGCCATTGGAGCTGCTGGGATTGTAGGCCTCGAATGCAGGGAGGTGGTTGCACAATATGGGAAAACCATCATAGAAATGCTAATAGCCAAGGTATGCAATGCCATGCTGTAAACTTTTTAATGGCATAATGTTCTGACTTTCGGGGGGAAAACCAATATTTATTCTGCTGGCTGTGCTTTATAGGCAATACCCAAATTAATCTGCTCCCAAATTGGTCTATGTATGTTTGACGGGTCTAGGGATGTAAGGTCAGGTTTCCTTTCCTTGTTTCTTTTTAGTATAAACAACAATAGCCCTGTTATTACATTTTTTTACTTGCAAGAATGGTAATTGTAAAAATTCTCATAAAACATAAATGCATGTGTTAAACAGTGTGGGCATCGAGAGTGTAGTGGATAAGAACACGGACACATCATCTAATGGTGTGGGAAATGCAATGTGTACTGCTTGTGAGATGGCAGTTGTATGGATGCAAAGTCAGATTAGGATAAATCAAACGGAAGAGCGAATCTTGGATTATGCTAATGAGGTATATTAACTTTTATTTAAGTATATACAAAATGTTAAAAGTGCCCTTGCAGCAGGCTCATGCCCTAAACAATTGCAGCTCTGTGACCGCCTGCCTAGTCCAATGGGAGAATCAGCAGTTGAATGTAGCAATGTTTCTTCGATGCCCAATGTCACCTTCACCATTGGTGGTAAAGCTTTTGAGCTTGCACCGGAGGAGGTATTCTTAATCTAAAGCTTCTCATTTACTTAATGAAATATGCTCTTTCCTTTTCTGTTTAATTTGGTCCTATTGGTAATTGAGCATAGATTCAAATGTGCTCTTTACTTGGGGAATCAGTATAATACAGTTTTTATTTCTCCAATTAATATTTTACCATATGGTGCTTCCATTGTTCTGACGTCTGATTTGTTGGTTATAGTAGTTGGCCTACTGTGTGGGGTCTATATCATTCATATGGTTCAGGATTCAGTTTAGCTGAAAGCACTAAATAGGGGGTTATATATTCATTAGCCAATATTGGTTGTAGCTACCTTTTGTACACCCAGTTTTGGTCTGGCTAGGCTGTCAGATAAATGTTTGTTTCTAGTCTATGTAATGAATATGCAATGAATTGGTGCTATGTGTAAAACTAGTTTCCTTTAAACATAGGCGGCCCCTTAAATGAATTGGCTGCTTGTGATATGACTGCATTCAGCTGTATACTATCTGTATAATTATGCAGTGTTATAGTCTACCAATTAAAAGATCCAGCAGTTGATGTGGCAGCTGTTGTGCACTTTTCTAGATTGCTGTTTTTGGAACTCATGCTGTTATTCCTTTATTTTATGAATTGTATCAGTATATTCTTAAAGTGGGAGAGGGGGATGCAGCTCAATGCATTAGTGGATTTATTGCTCTAGATGTGGCTCCTCCTCGTGGACCCCTCTGGTATTTTGCTCCTACTCTTGCTCAGTGTTTTTTCATCCAATGTTGATATTTGTTTCCCAAAACATGAATGGAACTATAACATACTTTTCATTGGTTGAAATCAATACAAAATGAAACCCAACCAACTGATTACTACTTGCTAGGTTACCATTGTGAAAATTATTTGAACGAAATATGATATGGAACCATCATTGAAAGATATTCTCTTCTTGTTGTTTTTTTTTTTTGCTATTGAGAAAAGAATAGAAGATATCCAGGGATTTGGGAAGGGTGATTGAAGAGCCTTACCCTTGAGTTTGGAGGAAGGCTATTTCCCTGAATATCCATTTTAGAACTGTGCTACATTGAAGTATATCATCGATCAGTTTCCTTCAACTAGTTATTGTAACTTGATTTGGAGGATTGTTTGGTCCTGGATTCTCAAATGCATATACTGGTCACCAAGTTTATGGAACGAGATGAAATATTTCTCCTAATGCTCGAGAGTCGGATTTGCTGAAGCATGTTTTAATGAAATGCAGGATCTTGGGAGATATTTTCATGGGACGCTATCACACGGTGTTTGACTACGGGAACATGAGAGTTGGATTTGCCGAAGCAGCCTAGATGAGTTGGATTCACATTTAATATTTACTAGTACGCACTTACAACAGAACATGAAGTGGAGGCTCTAAGCCTTCAACGTGTATATATGCATGTATAGACTATAGTATCTCAAAGACTTGGTCGTGTTGTGTTGAATAAGCTGCGAAAAAAGACAAGAACTATGTATATAAATCTTCTTGACATGTTCTCACGTGTCTTGGCTTTCTCAGCTTTCTGCTTCTATATGCAAAGACAAGTATTTATTGACTATTAACAATGTCGACTCTTCAGCAGATTAATTAATAATTCGAACAGAGTCTTATGAAAGAAATGAGAATGCTATTTATTTTTATTTTATTTTTTTGCAGTATGAACACAAATTTGCACATTTAATATAAATGTCATTGGCGTTCACATCTATAAATGGAGCACAGACCATTGCCATAGTGTGTTTTGACCATAACACGGATGGGTTGATTCTTGAACTGGAAAGAAACTAGTAGTTTCTTGTGGAATTGATTTAGCGGACACGAGTCCAGATTTGATTGGTCCAGGTCGCGACGAGTTGATCAGAGATGACCTAAAGCTGACACATGCATGTATACTGTGTAACAGCGGAACTAACTTGATTGGTTCACCAAACTTTTTGGGTGTTGTCGTCTTGTAGTACATCTAGAAGTACGTACACACGGAAGAGAAAACATGCATGCATAATAGTTGTAGTAATAAATAAAGATGCACACGTGTTCGAAGAAAACAAGAGTGAGTCAACAAATTAAAATTAAGTGTATAAAATAGTGTACGTAATAATATACTACGGAGTATTACGTAGAAACAATATCTAGTTTTTAGTTACAACTAACTAATAATATCGGAATCGAGGGAGTGAGTATGACCCACCAACCAACGGCTACACAATTGTAGTGCCCATAATAATATAACGGAACGTCAAAGCAAAACCTTATCCAATCCTATTCCCATCTACTACTTTAATTTCCCATTGATCTTAATTAGTGTCGCTAACCACCTCATACTAATTACTTACTATCTTTCCCAATCTCTCCACTCTTATTTATTAACTTCCTATGACGCCTTCTGTTTAATTACAAGAAAAATAATGTATTGAGTTTATTTATATTAAAGCGTTCTTTTCATAATTAAAAAATATTGAAATGTGTCTTGTTGTAGAAGTCATGTTGATGAGATTTTCACACTCAAAATATTTTAGACTAGCTCTATGGATTTCAGTACCTCGGGCATGCACAACGCAAGTTATCATATCGTTGACAAAGACAGTGATGTCATTGTTATGTGAGAATGAATGCATAACATTGGGTACCGTCGATGATATAACGATTAGGTGATGATGATGTCACCATTGTAGAACCCTTGCGGCGACATGATGTTCATGGCGAAAAAATTTCTCAATGAGTGTCTTGAAAAAGTAACAATACCCAATAACATGTCGGGCCCAAGTCGTCGTCGCCTTTACCTATACACATCAATGGTTACTGTTAAATTCACTATGCAAATTAGTTTTTTAAACAATGCCACAAAAATGATTCACATTTAATTTATATACAAATATATAATTTGTAATATACACACACACTTAATCTCTAAAAAGAGGGTAATTAAGAAGTCCCTGTGTTCACAAATAAATACAGCCAACACAAGAATACATTATAAACGTGGCCACTCTATGGTCCACAAATATATATCCAATTAAAACGTGCTACAAATGACACATTTAAAAGACTTTAGACCCCACATTTTTTCTTCCACTCATCAAAGACATTACACGCAATCTTCACAAACAAAAACATATACAAAAATAAAAACTCATTATACACGTGAGTTGCTTGTGGACAAAGTCTGGTTCATCACAAAAATTTGATTAACAATCTTACAAGTCACGCATGGTTTCACATCCATAGCTCCATCTTGTGGTTCTATGTACATATGCATTACAAATATTAGCATGAAATTGTGCCTTTTGTAATGTCTTTAGTACTTTTCTGCAAAAACACACAAATTTGTTGCAACGTCTAAATTTATCTTTTTGTTTTACTCTTTAACGTCTAAATTCATTTGCTAAATAGCTACACACAAATATTAGCATGTTTAGCATGGACATGGACCATCTCTATCTCTCAATCCTTTCTTTAACTCCTATCTCCACATGGACCACATCTACATTCATATATACATATGAATATAACTATATATTTTATTATTGGACTCTTCTCAAAACTGGTCACTTTATTTGGGTTTAAATTACTTCTGCCTAAATGCATTAGTGGCTAAAAGTGATGGTGCATTCAATTATATAGTCATCACTCTATTTTAAAATTATAAAAAAAAATAGTTAGCTAACGCTGTGTATTTCATTTACCATTTTCTGCATGCCCATTCGTGGTAATAAAAGGGGAACTAAATATTTCATTTCAAAGCTCTACTTCATTAGAAATAAAATTGTCCTGCAATGAGCTTTACTTTCGCAAATTTATAGTGTGATGTTATCTTCTCGTTAGTTTCACTTTTTTCTAAACACACACACACAAAAAAAACTCATGATTTTTGTTTTCAAACTAATGTAAAGTAGGATATTTCAAATGTGTAGAAAATTTGAATTTTGTTTTTTTTTTTTTGTGATAAAAGATGAAATCCAAATACAAGAGGATATTCTAATACTTTAGGTAATTAGGTTAAAATTTCCATCTGATTTGGTAATCTTTTCCGAGGAAAAGTGTAACAATTGTCACATACATTCAAGAGAAGTTTCGTTTATTTTACTCCTTAAATATCTTAAACTATCATAAAGCAACGAAATTTGACGAGCAATGGGAAAAAAAAGTGCAAAAAATGATTTGTACATAATTGTGACGTGAATTTAAAAGAAAAAAAAAGAACCAAAAAGTGGGGAATAGTTGAGATGGTTTGAATTTTGAAAGGGTACTTTTTGGCATTTGAAAAAAAAAAAAAAAACTCATGAATAAGCATTTGATCTCCAAGCAAAATCCGAAGGATCAATCATCAAATTTTTTTTTTTTTTTTTTCCTTCAGAGTATCTGCATAACTAGTGATTCATTAAGGTATTGATGCTGCTCTTATATTATGATTGCTTTGCTTCAAGGCTACAAGTAAATATTTTTATTTTTAATTAATTAACCAACTTTATTTTAATAGTATTTTTTTTGTTTATTGGTTGGGAGGTATGCAAAATCAACCGCAACCACAAAATCTTCTTATCACTTTCTAGAAGAAGCTGGTGGTTTATTGAAAATTTTGTGTTTCTCATCTCAAAGTTGATAATTTTGGTTAAGCAACCTCTAGGGAATGTGAATATAATAGAATGTCAAAAGAAAATAACACATGTTTGTAAACACTTAAATTTATAATATTGAGACATAAGAGAAAATAAATTACATATCATGCAATGAATTTATTTGGTCACTAGTTAAACCATAATAAGACTAAGACCTAACTAGATTGATTTGGACATTGAAATGAATTATAAAGAGATCTTTATCCGTCCTAAAATGATTGTTTTGTTTCTATTTTCTGCAAAAATTAAGAATTACAAGATAATTTAGTGTGTTTCCAGTATAATCCTTACTTTCTTCACCTACACCCCATGTGCACCCATGTGCAGATTTGCCTATGTGCATAAGTGATAAGAATAATATGGAAAGATTAATAATATAATAATATAAAAATAGAAACAAGACACTCATTTTGGGACAAAAAATTTAGACAAACAAGACTCTCATTTTGAGACGTAGGGAGTATAATATAATTTCTTAACTATTTAGATAGTTTCCATGAGCATGTATGTGTGAAAGG
The DNA here is from genome assembly GCA_036897625.1 of Pelargonium cotyledonis. Lineage (NCBI taxonomy): Eukaryota > Viridiplantae > Streptophyta > Magnoliopsida > Geraniales > Geraniaceae > Pelargonium > Pelargonium cotyledonis. The sequence continues at coordinate 10,830 of JAYMTA010004536.1, forward strand.
GAAATAGAGAAGAAATTATTAATATAATTATACTATGGTTTTTCCAAGATATATCTCTCCAGTTTGAATCCAACTATTCATATTATGGTTCAACTCCATGCTATATATTTGCTTAGAAAGGTAGAGAACATTTCTACAAAAGTTGGTGGAAATGCCTAATTAATTTAGGTGAAAGAAAACATGGCATTGAATTTGAATTTAAAAAGACTTTGTTCATGATAAATACTAAATACTCTCACTTGGCCATGCCATGTAATCCATAGGATCTTCCAAATAAATGGATTGCTACTATACCCCACCTATTTTCCATATGCAAATATAACCAAAGTTCCTACTTTACTTTGACTTTGTTTTTAAATTGAACAAAAAAAAATACAGTTTCACATTAGATTTAGATCAAGACTTCAATTTTGACCATATCCAATCCAAATACCCTTCCCAAGGCTATACTTTTATACCCAAGGCTATACTTTTATACTCAAATTCAACCCTTCCCTCTACCAAAATCCCCAAATTCAACCCTCTCTTTTGGGTTGTTCAACCCTCTTCACCACCACCATTTACATCCCTTATTCTACTCCTTTTAATGATCCAATAAGAACCAAATAATTCTGATTTTAGTCTGATTCGATCGTACCTTTTGGTTTGATCAATTTAAATTTGTCTTCCACAGTTTCATATCAAACTGAATCACACAAATTTCTACAAAAATAAAATAAAATTTGAATTTTTTTCATTTTTGAACTGAATTACACAATAGAAACATCAATCACACTCAACCCCATAAAATTTAAAATTAGAGCCTCAAATATTGTATGGATATCTTATTTTAATTGGTCTTATTGCTAATAATTTATCATTTTCAATTGGGTGTTCAAAAATATCTAAAAAAATCTTCAAAACCACAAATACAAAATAGAGAATCAAATTTGGATTTATCCATCCAATCCAACCATATCATATCCAATCCAACCTCTCCATGAACCATCCCTTTAGCACCAAACCCAAACTATACTACTACTTGTGAGTTGTGAATACTATACTTGCCATACTTGTACACTCCTCTCCTACCCCACACGTGTCTCGACACCTCTGTTGCCAAGTCATTGCCGCCACCGTGGCCGGAACCGTCAACCCCACCCATCTTTTGACACGTTGTGGACTTGCGTTAAAGCAATTGTCAACCCCCATCCATCTCTCCCTCACTAACCATTTCAAATTTCAAAACACCCACCTCCACGTGTACCCACTTCTCGATCGTATATATATACACAAACCCACATTAGCAACTTCATCCATAACACAACACTCTACAATTTTACAAAAGCTAAAACACCCAGAAATGGACTGGACTAGACGACACACCATCGGCCACGGACCCCTCCCCCCCCTCCACCCCCGAGTCCTCGAATTCGCTCCATCCAAGCCCCCCCCCCCCCCGTCTCCCTCGCCACCCCCAGCGCCTCCGGCGAGGTCTTCGCGGTCAAGTCGGCCGAGTTAGCGCAATCCGAGTTCTTGCAAATTGAGCAGCGAATTCTTTCTTCTTTGGGAGCTAGTCCTCACATAGTGGCATACAAGGGGTGCGACATTTCTAGAGAAAACAACAAGCTCATGTACAATCTTTTCTTGGAGTACGCCGCCGCCGGGACCCTCACCGACGCCGCAAGAAAGCACGGCGGCGGCCTCCGCGAGGGCGGCGACC
>JAYMTA010004537.1:0-12529 GCA_036897625.1 Pelargonium cotyledonis
ATAAGAAAATTTTATTTCCCCCCCCGCCATAACTTTTGCACCAATTCGAGTTTCTACCAATTCCTTTGGAATGCTATTCTAAATTGTTCTCAATCTCTAGACTGATGGTGTATGTGTGCTTAAGTGAGATTGATCAATTTAGGGACCAAACCAATTTATATGTATAGCCTCGTATTGATCTTCCCATCAAAGAGCAATAAATGAGTAGTTACAGAATATGAAAGGTGGAAGCTTAAGGGTAAAAGAATATGGACCATCTTATGTTTATTATCTCATTCATGAACTTAATTGAATCCTAATAATTATGACCCGTAATATGAGTGAGAATTCTTACATGCACAGTTTCACAAAATAAACAACAAGTTTGGACTTTCCCTAGCTAACCACTAAGGGTGGCGCAGTTGGTTAATTCAGTTGTGTGAGTGAGAGGAGATTTCAGGATTAATCCTCACTCAACACATCCTTAGTTGTAATGGTGTAAGAGACCACTTTGGTGCGATAAGGTGCCAAAAGCTCTAAACTAGGGTTAAGAGACATAGTCTCTTTCCTGAACACTATATATATACCTCAACCATGTTCCTCACGCTACAAGCCCTCGCCGAAACCCTAATCTGTCACGTGTTAAATAATATATATCTCTAAAAGGTCGATTGTCAACGGGTTTGCTTTGCTTCATGACTACTTGAATTCAAACATTTAAGCCAACACATCTGTACCAAGCTTATGAGATAATTTCAGGTTAAGAATACGAGATTAACTCAAACAACCAAATCATATATATTTAATTTTATCTGTATTTTACATGAAATATGTCTCGAATACTCATAAAGAGATCGGTGATCTAGATAACACATGGTTCACTTAATTAGTTCGCAGTTCGCAGACGGACGAACAAAAGCAAACACTTTTATTTATAACAATTGCCATCATATTAGATCACATCTTCATAAAACTCTTTTAGTGACCCTTACCTTTAAGCCATGTTTCATGCGTAGTCCAATAGAATGGCCTGGCATAACGAGATGATCTTCAACCACCCGAATTCGATAGTTGAAGATGATTGCTACGGCGACCATTTTCATTTGAATGAAACTCATTTCCTTACCCAAACAGCTCCTCGGTCCAGCACCGAACGACGAGAACTTGTAAGACGGTACGTGCACAATTCCTCCCTCCTTGGAGATCCATCTCTCAGGTTTGAATTCGCAGCAATCTTCGCCCCATACTTGTTCCATCCTTCCCATTGCATAATACGAAATGAGAATCTTCGTATTTTCCTTCACATGATGGCCGCTAGGAAGAGTGTCAAGTACTTGAATTGAACATTTGTGATTGATAGGCAGAGATGGATATAGCCGCAATGTCTCGCACAAGGTTGCGTGGAGATAAATCAATTTGTTCACCGATTTCGCACTTAAACTTCCATTACGCTGCTGCAAATTGCCTTCAATCTCCTCAAGAATCTTGCTTTGAACCGATTCGTGCTTTGCACGGAGCCAGAAAACCCAAGAAAGAGCTCCACTGGTCGAGTCTCTCCCAGCTGACACAAGACTAGTTGCCATATCTCTCAGAAACTTATTGTTGGATTTGACAAGATCAGCTTCTTTGACAATTGCTTCTTCTTGAATAATATACGTTGCCAAGAAATCGAAGCCGGTTTCTTTGTGCTGATTATTGATCATCTCTTCCATTTTTGCCCGCTTTGATGATATGCACTTGTACGCGAAATCATTGAAAACCTTCGAGGCTGTAGTTAGATTCTTCTCCGGTCCAATCTGAAGCAATCTCAGCAACTTCCAAAAACTCTCCGGCACAAAATGTCTGAACAGCATAGCCTTACCCATGTCATTGAATGCTTTCTCATAAGGAACTGTTGGGAATTCCATAGAGAGGCATTTTGGGTCGTGACCTAAAACCAGCAAGCATATAGTGTCAAATGTTAACCGCTCAAATACATCTTCTATATTTACCTCCATTTTTTGCATGCATGCATGATCAAGAACCGGGATTAGGCTATTCACCAGCTTTTCTTGGACGGTTTTCTCCAGAAGCAGCTGGAACTTGGTGTCTTTGAAAAATGAGTGAATCATCTTTCTTTGGAACTTCCACGAATCCGAATCAACACCGAGAATTCCATCCCCGAAGTAAGGCTCGAAAATGGTACTGAATTCGGGGCCTTTCGGGTAGTTGGGGAAGCTTTTGGTGGCGATATGGTGCAAGTTCATGGGATCACTGGTGAACACGAAGTCGAGATTAGAAAACCAAGGTCCTATGAACACGAACGTACCTCCGGTTTGTTTCAGAAGGTTGGATACATGGTCGTGTATGCGCCGAAGATTCCAGAGAAGTCCTGGAAGCATCCCAAGGACAGGCCAGTTTATAATAAGTGAGTTTCTGTTTCTATTCCAATGATAGAATAGAAACAAGCAAAGAAATGCGATCAGGATTTCGGTGAATGGAAGTGAAGCCATTGGAGGTTGGTTTGTGAAAGCTTTTGCCACTTCCTCTAGTATTTATAAATTAAGACATGAACGTAATTGAGGAGACCTTACGTGTGAACCTATATATTTGCGTACGTCAAGCCAAACTGCTATTATTAATGGTTAAATATTTAAGTAATGACTCTAGCCTAGGGTACCCTATTTTTCCTCCCAATTGGAGCTAGGTTTGTTAAAGCTTTTGCCACTTCCTCTAATAAAGGCATGAGCTTAAGGACCTAGCGTTACGATTCTATCCATCACCCATATGTTAGTAGGCATGTAATTAATTATGTTTACGCACATCATATGCCAAACTGCTAAATATTTAAGAGATTTAGGCTTTGCGACTAAGGCCATGCAGGTGACGTAGCAGAGGAAGACGAGCCATGCTGCATATATTATATGGTCGTCACCATTTAGCCAAATGTTAATTTACTTGAAACTTGGTTTGGAGCTATGCAGTGAGCGAGGTACTATTCTAAACCAAGTTCAATCTGATTCTCATCTTTTGGTGGATGTCATTAATGGGAAGATGTGAAGTGTCCATGAAATTTAGCTTATGTAGCGAGACAGTGTCGCCAAACCTTGGGGGGCATTCCTATTCAACATATTCCTTCACGAAGGTAATAGAGCTGCGGATTGGTTGGCAGGTTTTGGACTCGAGACGCAATGGTTTGCTTCTTCGGTTGAAGACTTTCACTACAAGAAAAATTTGTATTTGCTAGGCACTTTTTGCTAGGCACTGTTTTTTCTCTAGCAAAACGAAAATTTAATCCGCGCGAATTTTTTTTTGGGTTAAAGTTATCATTAATCCTTCAATTATATATTTGTATCATAATTGATCTTCCAACTATTTTTAAAATCATCAATAGTACTCTAACTACACATTTTCATTACCGGTGCCCAAAAAACACAATTTCATCCATTTTGTAGAAACTCCGTTAGTGACCGTTAGTTTGAAAAAAAAAACCCATGTGCCTATCAGATGACTTCTTCATCTTCTTTAAACATCATATCTGCAGCAAACAAATATCCAATACGAGAGGATCACAAAAACAGAGCAACATTTTCTTAATGAAAAATTTTGGCTTCATATGATAATATCATCTTCCTTTTCTGCATAGAATTCTATCCTCTATGTATATCACTCTGTTTTCTTCTACAACACAAATAATGCATAGCCATCAAACAATCACAACAGAGAATAACATTAAAAAAAAAATTATAAAAGTTTTTTTAGTACCCGATCTTTGCAATTATACTCAATTTAGTAACTAAACTTTTATTATACCTAATTGAGTACTTACACTTCTATTTTAAACCCAATTTCGTACCCACCATCCAATTCCGTCAATTTTATTGTTAACTGCTGATTTGACATGCTGACGTGGAAAAATTTGTGTACGTGGCATTAATTTATTGAATTAATTAACTGTTCAAAAATTAATTAAAATACAAAATAAAATTCTTTCCTCTTCCTCTAGCAAGTCTGGCACGAAAATTGAAGAAATTGGAATCATATTTCTATGCTTGGCATTTAATTCCTTCAATCCTTGAAGCTTTTAATTGCTATGACAAGAAAAAGAAATAAGAAACCAAAAAATTGGAAGGTGCTGCATTTTAGAAAACTATAAAACCAAAAATTGGAAATCACAGAGCACTAAGGGTTTCTCCAGCTAAGTAATTGAACAACCTGGAAGTAAAAATTGCAACTTTAGCATAAGGGTTTCTCCAAAGCAACTCATCTACCAAATTCAGATAAAGAAACATGAAATCTACCATCTTGGTAGGCATAAATTTCAAGAATTTCTCGGACCCATTAAGCTCTGTAATATGAGTTTCCAGATTATCAGAACCCATGAAAAGAAAAAGCAAAAGGTTCAAATTTCGTGCATTTTCTGAGTACCCAGATGATCCGAAGGCAGCAGAACGGATGACGGACGACGGCGCAAGGCGTTTAAGTGGAGATCCGACAGAGGCAGAACTGAGGACAGACAACGGCGCGAGGCGTTTAAGCAGAGATCCGAAGGCGGCGGAGCGTGGAAAGATGCCGAAACAGATCTGCTGAGAAAGAGAGATGAGGCATGAGGGCTGCGTGTCGACGCCGGAAGGCGGCGGCGGGGGTGGCCACCGGAAGAGAATCAGAAGATGGGTTAGATGGAAATTCGAAGAAGACGATGTATTTTTTATTCTTTTGATGAGCCTTTGATTTTTTTAATTAAATAATAATTAAATGACATGCCATCAACAAGATCATTTGTCCATGTCATCAATTTTTGTCCACGTGCGCATCCTTTTTTGTCCAGTGAGGCAGTACAATGTCCACGTAAGTAATACTTAACGGTAAAATTGATGGAATGTGACGGCGGGTACTCAATTGAGTATAAAATAAAAGTGTAGGTACGAAATTGAGTTTAAAATAAAAGTGTAGATACTCAATTGAGCATAATAAAAGTTTAGGTACTAAATTGAGTATAGTTACAAAAATTAAGTACTAAAAAAACCTTATCCTTAAAAAAAACAAATATAATTTGAAACAAACCAGTGGCCTTAGAAGATAAACCTTCGTGAATATATGAATTGTCATCTACATAATATACATGAGAAGAACTTTCTGAATTTTTATAAATTCATGTAATTACACAGTAGTTGTAAGTTGTAACAAAATTTTCAGATAATAAAATAAATTTCTGGTAACAAAATTTTCAGATAATAAAATAAATTTCTGGAAATTTAACAATTATGATATTGAATTGGCAGGTACAAAAAGTATTTTGGGACAATTTAATGTCATTTTAACTTTCATTGACTTGAATGTTAAGTCTATACTATACACACTAACATACCCACATAGTATTCCAGTTGAATTTCTTCTTGGTAGTTGGTACCATGAAATGAATAACTCTGCTATTTAGTATATTCACATAGATGATATATATGTATTAATACATATATATGTACCAGACTTTGTTCACATAGAAAAGCAGACGTTGTGCATTATGCATAAGCTACAGAGCATGAGATTTGGGTGGCTTTTGTAGTTGGAGTTGGAGGTGAAGAGAGATTAAGGCTATTGCAATGACTGAATGAGCTATTATGTTTGTGTTTGCATCAAATATGAAGTTTAAGGAAGATGAGGAGTTCATGTGCTAGGCACATGTTTTTTTTCCTTCAAACTAATGGAAATTAGCGTTGTTTGCTCAAAACTAGTGGAATTGTATTTTTGGGCATTGACGATAAAAATGTGTAGTTGGAATAGTATTAGTGATTTAAAAAACAGTTGGAGGATCAACTATGATACAAGCGTATAGTTGGAGGTTCAATGATAACTTTAACCCTATAATAAAGCTCAAAATTTGATTCAATAAATTTGAGTTCGAAAACTAAATTCAAACACGATCCAGAATTTGAATCGTCACAACTAATTTTGAATGTGTATATATATATATATGTTTGTGATTATAAACCCGATTCGTGAATGTATATATTTATGCATATATTTTTGTAATTGGAAAGCAAAAAATACATATATTTTTGTAATTGGAAAGCAAAAAATACATATATTTATGCATAAAATTGAAAAAAAATGAAAACATAAAACAGAAAATTAAAAATTTTTGAAAACAATATAACTAAACAAGATTTTTTAGTTTTTCATAGAAAACAGAAAACGAAAACAGTTTTCCATAATTAAATGGACTCTTAATTTTTCAAAAGCTGATAATGGGCTAATTGACTTGTCTTGGAAAAGGGCTTCATCCTGCTAATCCAGATGTTCCAAAGGGTTGAGAGACAAATGAGTCTCCAAATGTTTTTGGAGATCAATTCAAATACTCAGTCAAACAATTCATATACTTAGCCGATCCATCCATATTTTGGATTTGGCTAACGGAAGACCATAATGACTGATGACAAATACTTTGTGATAATATATACAAATTGAAGTCATACATATAGGTAACAGTTATACAATAACAAAACAACAATTTTGCATTATCATATAACAACTATTACTTCCGTCCTAAAATGAGTATCTAAATTTTTTGCCCTAAAATGAGTGTCATGTTTTTATTTTTAGGTTATTATATTATTGTTTTTCCTATATTAGCTTTATCATTTATGCACATTGGCATATTTGCACATGAGGTATAGAAAAAGTGAGGGTAATATTAAAATCTCGTAATTCTTAATTTTTGCAAAAAAAATAGAAATAGAAAACTCATTTTCAGATGAATGAAGTATTATATAAGAGGCCCAAAACAAGCATACAAAATTTATTAGACATGTATTGAATAAAAAACTACTCACATCTTCCAGCAAACTGGATAAATTTTCATTTGGGTAACTTAGCGCAACTAAAGGACACTGAAGGATAGGAAATGGAGTTTCCAAACTGGCTCTTTTAGTAACTACCAAAAATGTTCGAGTCTCGGTTATTACGTTTGCTTATTAAGAGAGAGAAAAAACATGACGATTTTTGTTCTTATTCAATAGATAGGTCCAACTCAATAAATGTGGCCCATCTATTAATCAATTGGAGCATTATTGGTCCATCATTACACCAAAAGTACTAACGTGGCTGTGTTTGGGCTTCAGCTTCTGTTTCCGTTTCCAAATCATTTGGAGAACTACATGCATGTGTCTCACGTTGCTCCAAGTGATTGTTTTGTTTTGTTTTGTTTATGAACAAATTTACAGTTTCTACGTTCCATTAATATTCTCAAATCTCAATTACTTGAGCTATACTTGCTGCGACAAATTATGAATCCGACCACTACTTTCTGAGACACAACCTTAACACATGCCTATGCCTCTGGCTTCTTGTTGCCTTTCAAACAGTACCACTTTTTGACTTTATAGTTGAATTCACTTGACTGGACTTCAATTCCTTAAAATCACTTCTTTTTCTTCTTCCGAATTATGATCCAAATAGAGGTCTCCACATGCATGTAGCTTGATTAGTTTATTTGTTTATTCTTTTATTTAATTTCTTTCCATTTCCAACCCAAAATAAGTTTGTATCAACATGGAGTAACTTCATGTAAATACCCAAAATTATAAACATTTTTCATTCAGGTATGTTAAACTATTGTTCACATCATTTAACTCTCCGCACTTTCAAATTATTTATCAAACTGTCAATTAAGTTTAACGTAATATACCATTTTAATTATTTTGTTTTAATGCTCTTGTTTTTTAGAGCATGTGAATGGTGTTCTTAATTTTCAAACAATGATTCATGATGAATTTTCCGGTGGTCCATTTAGATTTTCTATAAATTAAAATATAATAAAAATGATCACTTTGGTGCAGTAAGGTGCCAAAAGTTTTACGCTAGGGTTAAGAGGTTTAGTCTCTTTTCTAAATACTATTGGTTCCTTGTATATATACCCATTTAGACCGTTGGAAGAAAGGATTTCGACACCTTTCTGCATATAAAAAAAATATAATAAAAATGATGTGAAACTTAACCAACAGTTTGTTATTTTGAAAGTGCGGAGAGTTAGATGGTGTAAAAAATAGTTTTTTTTTCTTAGAGGAAAGATACTTTTATTAATTCATGTAAATACTCAAGGCCTGAATCACCACCGGGGGAGAGTCCGGGATGACCCAAGAGCACCGATCAGATATGAAAAGAGAAGCCCTAGCCAACTCATGACCTACTACATTCGCTTGTCAAAAAATAAAGGAGAAACTAATGTTCTCTAAACAAGAAGCTAAACTACGACAATCACTGAGAATTAACCCGAAAAGACTATTCAAGTCGGATCCTATCCCGAGATCTGAAATGACTTGCTGAGAATCACTTTCCACTACAACTGTTTGCAAGTAATTTGATCCAAGAAAGGGCCTCACGAATGACCATAGCTGTGTGAAGAATAATTTAGAGTACCTAAATAAAAAAAGATTTATAATTCAAAATTTTACTTGAAGTTACCCATATAATTAATTCTGTAAAACACTACTTTAGTATCTTACATGCCAAGCCTGCCTACAATTAATATTGTGATTAAATAAACTAATTTCTTGATAAAAACAAAATTTAACTCGAAATGTGAACTAAATCTATGATCTACAAAAACCAACAAACTCATAATTTTATTATATGTTTGGAGTTTGTGAAATGAAATATTTAATTTTAAGGAAGAAGAGGGAGTCCATGTGATGGTGAGTATTAGCAAGTGGCAACTATGTTTAAAGTCCAATCCATTGCCAGCTTTATCTTTTATTTATTTTATATAGTTGTTGCTTCAACACGTCGCTACTTCACAACTTTGGATTTATATATGTACATGCATATACCAATAATACTACAATATTAATCATTTTTTGTCTTCTCACACCTACCTATTTTTGTTTATTATCTTCTCTCTCCTCCATCAAAATAAACAAAATGAAATTAATTTTCAAATCCATAATTCATGGAAGAACTAATTGAGAGCTAATTAATGTGTCTGATTAATTATGATTAATTGTACTTTGCCAAACATATGTACAACACTGCACGTTGCATAGCTGTGGAACTGAGTGAAACTAAGTCCTCGGCGCTCCATTTATTAATGCCTCTCCATACACTTTTGAACGTTCTAATGAATACTTAATTATATGGTTCTAATGAACATATTTTCACTCGGTTAATCATAGGCACTATTTTGTTTGTTGTTTTATTCACTTATTGGAGTAATCGTCTTAAAAGTAATATAGTATATAATTTAAGGAATGAAACCGGAGATTTGCGCCCTTAAATACGTAATTGGAGCGTTGGATCCTTAAACCTTAAACTTGAGTTATTGAAACATGTGTGAAGGTAACACACAGTTATTAGACACTCCAATGTGTACTAAGAAAACCACATCAATCGCGAGAGTAATAATCTCATCAAGGAGAATTCAAACTGTACCTCGTTGTAGAGAACGATCTATAGAACATTTATAGAGAGATAAAATATATTGTAAAATGTGAGTCAAACTCATCACGTGACATCAGTTGGTTTTTGGATGAACGAGGTCTACTCTGCGTGCTGGAGTTCTGGACTTCCTATCGTTTCGATTATAAGCATCAAATGGGTGTCAAGCATTGTTGGGATATGTAGAACCCCTAAAAAATCTCTACCGATTCGAGTAATGTTTTAGTGGTGATGGCCCAGCGGGGCGGGATCATGCATGGGAGCTGACCCATGACAAGACAATTTAACTCATTATGTGCGTTAAGTGTTGTGGCATTCCTTGGGGCCTTGGAATGACTCAATGTATAATTAAACGAACTAATGGGTTAAAAGATGAAACCGCTTCTTTTATTGTTCCTAACCTCGATGTCAGTGACGACTAACCTAGGACTTGGTCGCGGCGAAGAGATGTTTGATTGTGTTGCGCTTGTGGGGTAATCTTTGTTATCATGGGATAAGATTCGAGGCGAACTCTTCGTGGTAAGCTCTTTGGATTGAGATCTTTTGGGGTGAGCTCTTCGGGAGTAAGCCTTGGGTTTGCGTTTTGGGCATTAATTTTGCGCATTTTAGGTGTAAGCTTAATGATACCATAAGAAATCTCACATCGAAATGATGCATGAAGTCAGTCACCATTTGAAATACAAATTAAGCCCCCTGTCATTTTAAGATTTTGTGTTGGAGTTAAGATTGATATGGTATCAAATGTGGTTATGTTTGGGCCCATTGACCAGTGTGTCATGCCTCTTGACTTAACTATGTATATCCTCATAAATGTAAGCATGAATTTATCTATCTTCTCCAACCTGCCACATGAGAGAAAGTATAAAGTGATACTCTCAACTGAAGTCCATATATCCATATGAGGCATGGATCCATCTCTCTTATTCAAATTGCATGTGATAGGGAGTGTTAATGAATCTCACACTAAAAATATGTGAAGTTCGTCACCACTTGAAATACTAGTTGAGCCCTCCATTTATCAACTTAAGATTTTGGGTTGAAGTCAAATTTAATAAGAAATGTATTTACAAATGGATGGGATGAAATTGTATCTTACATTCGCTTGGGGAGAAAACCAAGATCATTTGATCACTACAAAAAAATTATCAATCTGTGACGGATTTTTTTCCCCACAAATTTGTGGATTTCAATCACAAAATGTAATATGTGACGGAACTGTGACAGAATACTTAAGTCATTATTTGGGCTGTCACAGATGGTTATGACAAGAATTTCTATCGCAAATGTGTGTCTGTGACAGAAATTTCTGTCACAAATGTGTAACTGTGACAGAAAATATGAATACTGTCACAATTTGTGACGAAACTGTTCTGCCACAGATTTCCGATATCTTCACATTAAATAACATATGATCTATTGTTTCTTCTTCTAGGCATAAGTGATTTCATATAAGTTCCATCTTTATCTTTATTCTAAACATATTACCTTTTAATGACAAGGCCTCATGCCAAAAGTTTCACATAAATTTTTTTACTCTCACAAGGAGCTGTACACTAGGAGATATAGTTTGCAACCCAATAGTGGATGGAAAGGTGCACTAGAACATACGTTTCCCCAATGAGTTGATTAGAGTAGCACAACGAAGGGTGAAAGACAATTGATGTGGGAGCTGGATAGTTATTTATTTATTAAATTTATCGGCAATAGGTAATTGCATTTATAGTAAAAAATTATATGAAAAAGTACATTTAACACTATTAAGAAACAGTAAAAAGCAACAAAAATGAGACGACGATTACACAAAGAAGATCAAGTATCATTTTTTTAAACGAGTATGAAAGATGGCGGGAGCGAGTTAGCTTTTTACCAATAATTGGGGAAGATTCACATTCTTTTTGAAATAAAAGACCTATTATGGAGGGTGCAAGGGCGGCCGAAGGTTTCTTCCCAACTAAAACGACCCTTCTCACCAAGTGAGTTGAAATACATGAAACCTTCCCAACATGTGGTAAGGGTTAAGAACTGATTGAGCATCATTATTGTTGAAGGAAACCCATGGTATATTTCCAACTAATGCGACCCTACTTGCCAAGTGAATGAAACTTCATGGAGCTTTCATAGCATATGGCGACGTTTTTGAATTGGATCAGCACGTGCTACTAAACTATTGTGTGTAGTTTTGGTGTCAGAAGAAGTTAAGGATAACTCAATGAAATCGTAACGATTGTTCAAGGTTTTGGAAAGAGTTATCGAGACTTTTAAAGTATAGCGAGATGTTATACTAGAAACTATGGATGTGTTTGATCTCGTGTGAAAAGGAAAAATGTGTTTGATCTCGAGTCAATTGATCTGTGATTCGAGTGGCTCATGTTCTGTCTAAACTCTCAAGTTACGAGATAAAAGTGAGATTTTGATTAGTTCTTATAATTCACTTTACCTAAATATAAGAAAATGATTTTTTTATGAACTTATTACTTTTATGTATAGAATTAACCTACCAAATGAAATTATATATTTATAGAAATAGTGAAATTTCACATTATTGCAAAATGAATTATTATTTATGTAATGTACGCTTGACATTTTTCTTTACTGACCAATAAAGAAATAAGGTTAGGATTAGTCCCCCACTATTCAAAAAGTTTGAGTTTAATTTTTACACTATCAAATGTTTAGATTTAGTCTAAAGTTGAGCAAAATGATTGATTTTAGTCCAAAGTTTCAGCAAATTGTTTGACGGAAGGACATTCCGTCAAATAGAGAGACGGAATCTGTCAAGTGTGCTGACGTGGATTTTTAATTAATTTTTCAGTTAATTTTTTCCTACGTAGCAATGACGTGTATTCTTACGTGGCATGTACAAAGTTAATTAATTTAGAAACATATATGAAGTACACATGTCATTCATGGATTGGGTGTTATATATTTTTATTACAGTATTATATAATAATGTAATATTTACCATTTTACCCTTAAAATTTTTCACTAACTACAAATTACCCCTCTCTCACTATCTCACCAGCTTCTTTCCGTCGACCACCGCCGTGAAGCTCCGGCGACCACCTCTGCAACCGGCGACGACCTGCTCCTCCTATGGCGGCGGCCCGCTCCCCCTACGAGGGCGAAGGCGACCTGCTCCACC
>JAYMTA010004538.1:0-12529 GCA_036897625.1 Pelargonium cotyledonis
ACCTCATTAGTGCAACTGATATAAAGTTATATCAGTCAACTGATGCCCATATTACTCTTTTTATATTTAGTCAAGACATATTTTTACAAGAGTAAAATGTGTATCAGTTGACTGATATAATTTTATATCTGTTGCAACTTAATCAAGCTAATGAGGTGATGACACCTCATCAAATTTCACTTATACCCACACCCAAGTGAATTTGTGGGGGCAGAGCGACTCGTCCAGATTCATAATTTTAAATGATGTATCATCACCTCATTAATACAATTGATATAAACTTATATCAATCAACTGATGCCCATATTACTCTGTTTACAAAAATTGAAGAAAAACAACAAACACATTTTTTAAGTGATGCAGTAAAATAGTTGATTCCTCTCTAAAGTCATGAAACAAGTGTCAAACAAATCAAAATTGTTTTTTTTTTGGGCAATATATAGAGTATAACAATGGAAGGATTTCTAATTCTATGGCAAATAAACCCAGCAACACATTTTTGAGAATCGATTTCATTAATTCATTCCATCACATTATTTATTAAGTATAAAAAATGAATTTACTTTTGTATCAAACTTTCATAAAAGTTTTTGTGTGGAGCCTAGTGAAAAAAATACATAACAAAAGCACACCAATTTACAATATTAAGTTACAAAAATCATTGCATCCTAGGTCTGGCAACACAGAATTGTGAAATTAATAGTGTACATGCTGTGATATCAAGAGTTGGGTTCGAGTACTGTGAGACAATATGGGTACCCTTGGCATGTCCCAGAAGACTGTCTTGTTGATGCATCTTTACCTTCTCGATCAGGATCGGGCTGAATGCTCCAATTCAAAGCATAGTTTGATAGATCATATGCACCGGGAGAGAATACACAGACTTGAAGAGGTATTTCAGAAGTGGACATAGGTTCAAGTTGTATCCGGGTGGAGCTCAAACCAGTCCAAATGAATGGGGCGACACTCTCCAGCGATGGTGGTTTTGAAACATGGGTTTCCACGGCATCAGCTGTGAGTTTAACGGCACTCTCTAACGATGCATGATGCCATCCAGATTGGCCTCCAGAAGCGGATGTAGATGCACTGCTCAACTGGCCACTACTATTGTAGGAATCCAAGGTTTCGAAGTGAACAGATACAGTGGCATCTGACGAGTTGTATATAGTCAACTTTAATCTTACTTCACAGATGCAAGTAGAAAAGTTGTGGTGTATGTTCCGCGGCCCATCCATGAGCCATGTTATCGGACTTGTGCTTGCAGTGCTATAAAATGATGGCGAATGTCAATACAAGGAAAAACTCACTATCTAGTCCATGAATAAAATTATCATTTTCATTTTGGCTTTACCTGCAATGACAAGCGTGATGAGAAAGTAGACGAGGTGAATCTGAAACTCCAGGAGGTATACTACTCTTCAGCAGCCGTGAGATCAAAATGAAGTCTACTGCATTTTGGACTCCCTGAACAATGCGGATGCAAATAGAATTACACAATGTCCAGGTCCCAATTGTCGTGAAAAGAAATATAGCGCAATACAAATATAAAACGGCTAACTGGACGCCCATCAACTGACGATGTCAAGTGACAGCCAAGAGATGGTGAAACAGGATTCAGATTAAACCCAAGCGTGCTATCAAATACTAACTGATAAAAACAAAGACAAAGTAAGATCTTATACTTGAAGCAGTTGCAGACAAAAATGGAGAAACCAACCTGATTTGATGTCTCCTCAAGCAATTTTTCATAATGATGGAAATTAGCAAGAGGTGATCTTAATACGTCAAATGCTGGCTCACTGCTACTCTGAGGACACAATCTTACATCACTTCCAAGGAGAGGGAGCAAACCTGAGTTCTCATCTTTAGATGATTTCCCACAATCCTGAAGCCAAAGAATAATTAGCTCAGCAAATTACGATAGTGGAAAAGGAGAGTTGAAAGGTGATGTTGAGAAGGATACAGGTACATATATTAAGCATATAAACCATTTGAGTATTGTGAGAATCATCTAACAAAAAAGTCATAAACATGTACTCGTTTGAGCACAAGGACAAGTTCAGAGAGTTACTCCATGTACAAAGAATCAAAATGTAAAAAAGACAAGCAAACAACAAAAAACAAGTAGGGAACATTCAACAAAATATGGACCAAATATGCAGCTATATTACCAACCTTGAGCGAGAAGAAACACGATAATGCCTGACCAGATGCTACAGACTGTGAAGGATAGGTGGAATCAACATGATGGAGCAATGAGATTTGCCACTGGGACCCAACAGATGATAACTGACGAACCTGGAAGGTTTCTGAACTTGTCTTGTTAACAACATCCATGCGCACAAGGAACTCTTTCAATCTTGACGGACATGGATTGATTCGAAATGACACATCCAATGAGGGTAATACCTAAAAACAATAAATTTATTAAATTAGCACTGATTAGTTTGATACTTGACATGTACAATATGAAGATACAGGAAGCACAAACAAAAACTTTTTCGTTAAAATAATATAATTATTAAAATCTTGGAGAGCCAATAAGACAAATAGCAGGCAGACATCTCTTGAGATATATATTTTAATTTAGCAACAAGGTTACATGTACGCAAAAATTGTTAGCTTCAGAAAATGATTTCTAATTTCAGGAACTACTGGAAACGATGAACACAATAGCAGTAAACGGCTACCAAAATAACATGTCAAGAATTGCTAATATTTTACATTCAGTGCCATACCTGTAAATCATAATGCAAACGTAGAGTGCGGTAACTCATGGCATTTGATGTATCTTTCATCTCATAATATATTGATACATACAGGGAAATGTTTCCTGGAACAGCAGCCCGGAGCCAAAGAGGCCATAACAAAGGACTTTCTCCTTGAATTGAAGTGTCCTGTATGAGAGAAAATACAAGGATTATGACCAAATAATGACTTGATACCAATCTGACATAAATTGCCTGAGAAAGAAAATGTTAAACTAACCTCTGGAAACACAAATAGTGCTTGGGATGCTTTATCAGGATTATCATGTAAATCACTCCGTTCAAAATCTTTCTTCTTTTCTAAGCAAGCAGGAAATTCCATGTTCAGACCATCTTGAGTTCCAATATTTAAGAATCTAGGATGATTGATATTCATTTTCAGATTCTGCCATGGTATAACACAACATATGCACTTAGTAAACCAATAAGAACCCCAGATATAGGAAAATAAAGCCCGACTGACAGTGGCAGACTACCTTACCCGTGACTCTGTGGGCACAAACACAAGCTACTTCCCCAATAACGGCAAAAGAAAAGGGAAATAGGTTGCACTATTTATTGGCATACTTCGATTGCAATAACTGACCTTAACAGGAAGTTCTGATTGGTTCTTCAATTCCAAAACAAGATGCTGCAACTCGCCTGCATATACCGTTTTAGGTAGATGCTGAATGAAGCCCTGAAGCTTGGGTAGATTCTGCTGATTGAGGAAAATATAATTAATAATGAAGTTCCTCCAATTTAATCTATATGGAGACTTTAAGAAGTGAAAAAGGAGAGATGTGCACCTCAATCACAACAAACTTCAAGTTTTCTCTGGGAGAATGCTTAGGTTTTCCTCTTTTTGGAACTTTTTTCTTTGGAAGATTATCCTCAAAATTGTAGAAACCAACCACCGAACCAGACAACTTCCACCTAACCCCAACAATTTTTAGAATCCCTTCGACTCTGGGGGTAACAGTGAGTTGCACCTGAAAATGGAAGTATCAGATATATACATAACTCCCGAAGTTAATGATACCTGATAAATGCAGCATCATAATAAAGCATGATATGCGGCATAGTTAAATTGTACCCATGGTCTACTGCCATAATAGGCAGAATCCCGTCCACAACAAGATAACCAAATTGGACAGACAAAATGATGGATAACCAAAAATATATCATAGATATTGATAGGTATTAAACAGCTAGCTTAATTAGCCGAGTTCGTTTGCTATTGGGTTCAGATGCCAATAAGAAAAATCATGTCATTTATCTCTTAAATTGCACTAAAGTTCAGGACGCTTCGGCTAACCCTACATGTATTCAGATACTCCCATGAAACACTTACCAAACTTGTTTCACCAGCTCCTAGTGAAAAGTCAACCTCAGAAGTAGTAAATGCAGATATGTCAGAGATGACATCCCTGCAACAACCAAGCAAAATATCGCCTTAGCAGTTGCAAGCTGAGTGACAGAAATGGGACAATGAGCTAGAATCAAATGAAAAATCCTAAGGTTTGAAATGAAGAGAACCTGTAAATCTTTTAGGAAAAAACAAATACCTATTAGTAGTTAACTTATCACATTGCTCATCAGTCTGAGGCTGGGTGTTTGATATATTTGTAGCATCTACATCACCACAGTATATAGTTTACCCAATTCTGATGAACAGATTTATATTCAAACTAAAACAGAAAGCGGCATGAGCTAAAAATAAATTTAAACAGAAGGGTAATAATGACTTACCTGATTTTGCTTCATCAGATCTTGCAGATAGCTCACATATTAAGGAGACACCAGTAATTGAGATAGATATCTGCAAAGGGTTTCTAAATTCAACTTCAACCTTTATCGCTTCTGCAAATCAAGAACATACACATCGATATCATTATCAATAATATAAATCGGTGATTAAAATAAAGCCTGCTGTATCTTCTCTGAATGGATTGCAATCTGGTCTGTCTAATTTTCTACGCTGAATAGTAAGGATGTTCAGATAGGGTGTGTACTAGAAATAATAAAATACACATCTGTTTTAGTTTCCAAAGTCCCCTAAACAAACAGTGTAGGTCTAACATTTGACTTAGAAACACCAGTAAGAACTAGTGTTTACCTATAGCCTAAGGATATGCTTCTTATTAGAAATCAGATAAGCAAATCCTATCTACCTAATAGTTAGACCTTATCCTACTGTAAAATGGATATATATATATAACAGAGAAACTTCTAGAATGAAACTTTGCAATAAATAATGTGTTCTAAACTGCATTATAAGCGGAAAATAAGTTTCAGCAGCCAGCCGTAAGTATCACAGATTCACAAATGAGAACAGATATGACATTAATGAAGAGAGATTATCTCAATCTATAGTAAATACAAAAATGGCTAGCAAATGACATCACATCCATGTTGTCTATTTGGAATTGACGCCAAAACAGAAAATGATAAGATAAGAGAATACCACCAAGCAGAAAATAATTCATTTTTGTCATATTTTCAGAATGGAATGTTGAAAAACAATAGGGTATTGAATAGTCTAAATACTGAACGACTTAAGTACTTTCACCTTCATACCTCCTGCTACACAAATGTTTGAATCTTTGAGCTTCCTAGAGATAAGCTTGGACTGTAACTCCAGCCAGTTAGTCCTGACAATAGGTAGCGATGGAATCATGTCTTCCTCTAATGAGGACCACAAACTCTCCTTAACACTAGCCTGGAATGTTTCAAAAGCAACAAATTGAAAACCAAGTCATGGTTTAACCACTTAAGCAAAAAGCCAAATTCTTTTCAAATTACAAAGAAAAAAACATGTTGGGACTTGTACAAAAACAAGTGCAGTAATCAACCCTGAAGCATAGGATTCATTCTCCCGGGATCTATTTCAACAAGATGAAAAACTTTTTTTCTATCACAAAGCTTACAGAACTGTTTGATGTCATGTATATGTGAACAAGTACCTCGAGAAATAAGATTAAGAAATTGTGTTCTCCCTCCATTTCTACCACGAAAATTTCCAAAAGTACTAAGAATGAAATAATAAATGTATAGAGCCTAATAAAGCCTAAGAACTGTTTCATGCACACACAAAAACGCTCTACTGGGTACTACCTTTTCCTAGTAGTAGTAATAAAGCCTAAATTGTATAGACAACCTTTGTCAGAGTCAGTGATGAGTGGTGGTGGAACTTATGACTAAAGCAGCTATTGCTGTGAGTTACCGGTACAGTAAAAATGAGAAAAGTTATGAAGGGAGGATGCTTGCGATGACAGTGACATCAACAAGCATGTCTTTTACCAATTGTGGACATAAAGAAGCATGTGCAAACACGAGAAAAACAAGATTCATGGCAATCATATCAATCAGGAAAGTAAATTGTGTCTAACAGGTATATCATTTCTTGTGTGAATACACAGACATATAGAATAAATTATCTTACTAAGAAATCTCGATAGCTATAAGCAAAAGCTTCAGAAATGGAACATGCTGATATCATTGAACTTACAGCAGAAGGTGATGCATAAGTCCGGTGATCTTCAAAAAGAACCTTAAGTGATCCGATATTGATAACAGGCAGCTGCATTTTCGATACATCAATTGCCTTACCAGATTTCTGTATCATGCCAGGGAGTAAACAATAAAGAAAAGGACTGTCAGCATCATTTATGGTTGTGCAACCATTCTAAAGAAAAGGAAACCCCAAAGCCTTACAACACACTACCTCCGTTTCATATTAATAGTCGTTTTAGAGTCCAATTTTTGTTTCAAAATAAATGTCACTTTTCACTTTTAACAAATATTTACACATAACTTTCCTATAATGCCCTTTGTCATCATTACTTTCACATAGAATACGAAAAGTTTTTAACCTTGATATTTTATAAATGGACTAGCAATGATGATATTTGTGTCTTTTAGTTAAGGGTATAAAAGTCATTTCTCAACTTTCCTTAATTTGTGTGAAAAACTCTAAAACAACTTTTAATATGAAACGGAGGTAGTATCAATCTTAAAGTACTTGAGCTAGCAAAACTGGACATAATCAAATTGATAGAAACTCAGCTAAACTCAGAGTAGCCAATTTTGCCAATTTTATTTTTAAATGTTGTGAAATGAGTTTTTGCGTATAATCATCTTGTAATACAGATCGTGAGGAACATAGTCACATCTGAATACAATAACATGCCACATACAGGTTAACTGAATTCTATAAACAAAAAGAACTGAAGTTACTGGTAACCTGTACAATTTGAAGAAAGTCCCTCAGGAATAATTCCTGCGTTGTCTTGGACTGATGACTGCATGACAGGACTTGCAGCATGTGCGCAATAGCCACATCATCCATCCCAAGAGAAGCATACCACCTAAATCAAATGAGGTAACTTCACCCATTAATACCAGTTGTCACGAAGAGCATTTCAAGCAAACTATGGCTGTATAGCATCAAGTCCACATAACTTACTGTCCAATATGGAAATGAACATGATCATTGATGAAACTCCATGTAGTTCCTTTAAACATAGAAATAGCACTCCTATATGTACGAATTGCATGTTTAATCTGGAGAATGAAAGCCAGGGAGATTTTCAGAGGATGGCAACATTTAAACAGCTAGTTACATGTTTTCCACATTAATTTATTATATGGGTACCTGATCACATCTTCGGTAACGATCGCCAGAAAGAACAAGATGAAACCCATACTTGCGTAACATGGGTGGTTTGGAAAACAAGTAGCAATAAGATGCTTGCTCGAGCATTACAGCTGAATGCAAAAGATCCTAAAAAAAACTGAAGTTATCAAAAGCAGAATAACAACAGCAGCAGCAATAATGCATACTCCTTGTTAAGAACTTGGGCATTACCTCACTGCAAATACGAAAGTAAACACTGGCTGCCTCTTTATATTGGTCCCTAGCCTTCAACATTTCTACCCACCAAAGACCACACCTTACTGCATTTTTCTGATCTGAAGACCCCAATTTCTGCATAAATAGAATCTTTATTAATTGGACACATTTGTCAGCAAGTTATTAGGTGGCTGCTGATAAAAATTCAGTGAACTACATAAGAACTAGCCAGGTCAAAAACTGACCATTAAAAATGAAATAAGCAACACTTGCGGAAGTACAAACTTTACTTGCTAGCATGCAAATTCAACATGCTTTTCTAGATAGGTATCTCAGAATTTATAAAGCGCAATAGTAGTCTAAGGATTAGAACTAGTTTCCCAACATGTCTCTCAGAAATCATAATCCCCACTTGTAGCCTCAAGGAATATAACTGATTGCTCATTGCTTTTCCCATTTTTCCCCTATTGGACATATACATCTGACTTTTCCCCATGTCAAACATCCTTGGATGTTGAGATGAAACTGAAATTTGAAGCACACAGGCCTGCCTACATGAAGGATACAATGTATCTAGACAAAGGAATCTTCTAATCAGTAATTTGTAAACAAAGCTTTCCTAGCACAACAAAAATCTGATATGTTCTCAAACAATTAGCTGTTACACTTCTAATTTTTCAAGCTGTCCTAAGTCTCATCTAATATGGAAATTTTCAAGCCTCGGCCTTTTCTTTTTGGAAAACATATTAAGATTATACCCTAATGTGAAGGTCAAACGAACCCTTTCATTTGTTACATCACTTTCAAAAGGCAAAGATTGCTATTTGAAACCAGCTCAAGGCCTCTAGCACTTCTTTATTTGCCAATTTTCAGCAGCAAACAACTTATGCTTATTCCTTGATTCCTTACATATTAACATGTATAGTTGGTATGCATTCATTACTCAAAACAATTTTAACAAAAGTCAAAGGTTTCTGCAGAAAACATTCCCAGAACATGAAGATCAAGAAATATGCTAATTATTGTTTTAAGTTTTAGAAGAAAGTATCCGCACTATATAAGTAGTAAATGCATTTTCCATGCAGTACTCTGCTTCCTTTCTTGACTGATCCAACATGAAGTATGTAAGACCCATCATTTCCTACAAGAGAAAGCGAAATAAATCAATGATCTCACAGGTGGAATGGTGTACATGGAAAGATAATAGAATAATAGGCTAGAGAGATAAGAGAGTGATACAACGTGCAAAGGCAGAAATATCATTTCCGCAAATCGAATGCATGGCCAGTAAATGATTCAAAAGGTCACCAGTAGCACTGTGAAGTACAATCATGAGCATGACCAATAAGATATATAAAAGCAAAGTTGGAAGCTACCTGTACACCAGCATAGCGTTTCCAGGCTTTATCTAGCTTGTAATCTGTGGATATTAGGCGATAATTTGATAATGCAAGTTCATAATCTTGTAACATGAATGCATAGTCACCCAAAACCCTAATTTGAGATTCAATCGAGCTATAGGTGTACCTGCATCAGAGAATATATGAACAAAAAAGGAAGGGAGAGTAAGACATATATAGAGAAATAACGTCCAAACATACAAGGATCCATTAGTAGCATCTGGTGTGTCATCTTTCCCTTTTCTCCACCATAAGTTTTTAATTTGGTTTCTAAAACCTTTCCTCGTCGCAGCAACCTACAAAGAATGTCATGGCAAAGAAAAACATAGAAGTTTAAATGTTTTGAAAAATAAGATCCTTACTGGATTGATCTATTTTAATTGGTTATGATTATTCAAATAAGTGACTGTAAGCAATCAATTACAACTCATTAGATCTTGGATTATTATGTTTAGCTGTTTGATGGTACAATAGTTATCCAACGCTTGTATGTAGCACTACAACAGATACCTAAATAGTTCCATCATTAAAATCAGAATCCACATGCATGAACTCAGAGAGTTGCTGAAGTAAGATACCTGCTGATTGAGCACACGGATTTTTTGCTCCATGTATGGAATGATGTTTTTTGATGACAGATCTTGCATGATATCTTTTATCTGTTGCCAAATTGAAAAGGTTGGATATCATAGTCAAATATTTCAAAATAAGTACAGAGTGTAAATCATAAATACCTAATAGTGTTTCCAAAACATTTGCTAACAATTTTGAAAAGCAAATATAAATTTTTACCTCATCCATATCATCCATGTTGAGAAACTGACCAAGATGCTGACTAGGTGAAGTATCAGAAATCTGTCAAAAGCACACAAGACTATACCCTTAACTTCACTTTGTTCAATAATTCAAATCAACATTGACAAATACCCAATAATAAAAATGTGTGTAGAGAAATAGAGTTCTAGAGAGCAACTTACATAAGGAGCCCAAGGATTAACTTGGTTTTCTGCCAACTCATTTTTTGAAGAGTTGACACAAAGTAATTGGCATTCGTTTAAGCCAAATGTATTTCTCATTTCTGATAAAGTTTTCATTGCCCTGCCCAGAAGGAGAAAAAAATCTAACCATTACCACCTTACATCGAAAGGTATATATTTATCTTGAATGGATAAGAACTAATGCTTGAAAAATGAATCTAGTGCATTTAAACCACTGAGATGATGAAACAAAACATGTATGCTATCAAAATTTGTTGTACTATAACAAACCAGGAGAGGATTCAAAATTGTTCGTCAGACAGACTGCTCACATAGCTCTTTATTCTATATTTTTCATTTCTTTTCTTAGTTATTCTATTCATACTGTGAGTTTCGCTGCATAATGTGTTTGTCAAACCGTAACTGTTTTATTATCTCATACGTGTGAAACATGACAGCAAAGTGCCACTTTACTCCTCATAGTGCATTACCATGAACTAATAGGCTTAATAAAAGTCAAAGGTGTACATGAATTAATACACTTGCTATGGTAAACTGTAACTAGTGTTACCAGTTACCACCAATATAATGTCACACTAGTAATACTAACAGAAAAGGAAAAAGGATAATGTACTTCTCTGTAGTGCCATCCTGGTTATCATGGACCAGTAAGTAATGCTTCATAACCTTTGGGTCCATTGTACCATCATTAAGAAGAGATGGCAGTCTGTTGGTGTTTAAAAGGTCAACAAATCTGTTGATAGGGTGTTCATCCTTTGAAGATACAGCCAAAAGACCTGCATTTCACATGAGAAACTCAAAACAAATTCAGCATACTGTTGTAATTATTCAAGGCTCAAAAGTGTTGAGAGGAGAGAGCCAGCAGTTGCCAGTAAAACATAGAATCTTACATGCCACGGGATGATCAAAAGCTTCATGGTCTGAAAAGGACAAGGTACGTACAAGCTCTTTATTGAAAAACTGAAACCATGATGGCAAAACTGGAGACTCAGAACCTGAATAAGAATGCAACCATGTGTCAAACATTTCCAGTATGCAACAAGCCAACAACGACAGTCAAGCCAAAATAATACCAATGATCATATCTATCAAATATCAACTATGTGAAATTGCTGCCATGGTGGCTTTCAGAAAGCAAAACAACCAACATTCTACACTCCAGGGTAGAGGTCAAATTCAGTTTCAGCCACTGAGTGTGGTAGCATAGGTCCCGCATAAGAGAAAAATGGAAATGGATATGACGTAGTAGTAAGTTACCAGGTGGAGATGGGTCTGAAGACAAATTGCGAAAATCTTTCTCCCCGGCTTCGGTTATTACCTCCTTTAGCCGTGCCTTGGCTGCCTAATAGTGCAGGAAACATCTTCAGACAATCAGTTGAAAGTGCCAGTGGAATATATAGTATATGTAACACATTCCCATACACTGTCCACATGACTCAATATAGACCCATACATTTGTCTATTTCCAGTTCATGTCTTTAAAACTACTTTCCAAGTTGAAGTTTACAAACTAATTCTTCAAACACATTGACAATATAAGGCTTGAATTTGTATCCAAGGTTCAGTTTTTACTTTCAACCTATACAATAATACTATAGTCTATAGCAGTAGTATATGGTTGAGCTGAGTGAATTGTTTGATTCAAGTACCTCTAAATTTGGCTGCCGAATATCAGATGCATAGAACAATCGCAACTTGAACTTCTGAAGCCTGTAGGGCTGATCACTTGCTGTGCGTACAGGCACTGCAGCAACATTAAAACGATAACAGTCACACACACACATCAACTCAACGAGAGCTACATATATGCAGAATTGAGAGAAAACTGGGCATTCAGTATTCACCATCGATGTTGTTGAATACGCAGAAGGGGGTGACCATCTGAACGAAGGAGAGGCCATTTTTTAGGCAAGTTTCTTCGACGAGAGGGGTGGTGAGCACCATCACCACGGGACTGATCTCGTCCAGTAACATTCGGCCGAGCGTGGTGTTCGCCGGATCCGCCATTTTTTTGCCGATGCTGAGCTTCTTTACCAGATACCAACTCTTCTTCTTCCTCTTCTCTCTGCTCTGCTGCCGGAGTTCGATCGATGTGTGACTCGATCGCCGAGTCGACTCTGCTCGGAGAATTGAGGAGTCGTCGGTGCTCAGATCTCCCAAGCTTTGTCAAAGGTGGACTAGGAGCGACTCCTACAGAGCTTGTGGAGAAGATGTTAGGAGAGCCAAACATGGTCCGGCTCGGCCCGTGCCACCAACTGGGCTTTCGAAAGACTAGCACGATTTAAAGTGTGTTGGGCTTTGGGCCCATGAATGGCTTTGCAAATATTTTCTTCTTTTTTTAAAAGAAATGAATTTAAAATTCATAGATTTTTTTTTTTAAGCTTGTACAAACTAGACATACATAATTTCTAACCCTACCCCATTTAACCCCAACCCAATACCAACTAGCCCCCACGGTCAATCGAAATCGAGACACTACAATGCTTAAATCATGTGCATAGACGTATTTGTTTTTACGTAGAGATAAAT
>JAYMTA010004539.1:0-12527 GCA_036897625.1 Pelargonium cotyledonis
CGAATAATTTGATCGATTTCATTTTTACAATTTTTTTATTTTTGTTAACTAAAGATAATAACAATTGGGAAAAAAAAATAATAATTCCCATTCTCATACTTTAATTGATCCAAACAACAATTCATGAGAATGGAAGGAATCCAAGCGCAGCCTTAGTGTTATTCAATTGTTCATGATGTTCTTCAACTGTTGTTGATGTTCTTGGTGTGTTTGAAAAACAAATTCAAACCTAAAACTTATTAATTCAATTTCACATAAACGTAATTCATCTTATATTCATGACAAACTTCCGTTAATAGTTATAGTCTGATACCAACCTTTCTTCTCCTTGCACGCTGCAATATACTGATGACCTAGGCCATAATATATATATTAGGGGAGAAGAAAACCAGCAGCCCCAAGCAAGAAAAGCCGACGAAGATCAAGAATATGTAGCTCTTATATAAGATGATCACATAACCTTAATCCTAAACACAACCAATTAAAACACCAGCACATTGGTGTCCCCAAGATCCTCCTTTTTTCCCTTTCAGTTCCATGGACAACCTCAATTTCACTTCAAGATAGCTTTCTCCAATGTCTTCCTCTCAACTCTGAGCTTTCTGTTCCCTTGTCATCTTTCTGCAACCAAAACAACTTCACATTCTCCAGTGTCCTCCAATCTTCTGCACAAAACCTCAGGCTTTGGCACAGAAGGTGTCAAGAGAATACTTGAAATTAAAGTGCACAAGGAAAAGAGGAAGACAAAAATGAGTGGTAAAAAAGAAAGAATATGCAACTTCGTATTAGACCGTGTTATAAATTTAATATGAGGCTAACTGAGCTAAAAACCACGTTTTTGAAAATTGAGACATTTCTTGAGGGTCTAGAAAATGCCACTAGGAGATTGATATGTATGAAACTTTATTTATTATGATACGAGTGTAAATGAAATGACGTAAAAGGATAATCATTCATATGAATCATGTCGCTATGGATTCGCCCAGTACTAAGAAGTGTTTACAATTTGACAAACTGACTTTCGGTGAGGATTCTTCATGTTCCATACATGCAATCATTGGCATGATCTCGACCATCTGCGCCTCCAAACTTGAAACGGTATTGCCAATTGTCATTTTTGTATTTGTCATCAAATGTCCAGTAACAACGAGAAGACAATGCGAGTGTATTGCCATATTTTGAGCCCGGTGGCTCTACGACTCTATAATCGTTATTCAATACCTTTACTCTTCTCATATAGCAGGTGTTCTCGTAGCTAGCAAATGTCCCGCTTCCCATTTCAGGGGTTACCTTATCGGTAGCTACACTGAAAACCTCCCCTCCAAACCGAACTATGTTAGCTTCAACATTCATGCTTGTAAACAATGTTTTTGGCCAGTAACCAATTGTTTCATTATTAAGAAAAAGCCACCAATCTCCTCCTTTTTTATCCTGTTATGGCAAAACAATTAAACACATGGATTGAGCTAAGTAGTACATATCATATCAATAAACAAACTTGTTGCATTACCTGAAGCACATCTACTTGCATTTCAAATATGTGTCCATGATAGTCAGAAATTTTTGGAAATGCATAGTCTATTGGTATCGTAGAACTGGTTATAATGAATCCGGGACAACGAGTATTGTAACAACCAGTTTTCTGATGATTATCGTTCTAGTCATTCAAAACATGAAATGTAATTAGCAATAATGACATGTAAACAACTCGATTTTTATTGTTCAATTGCGACATACATACCGTCCATGAAGTGAATAACCGAGTACGAGTATCACCATATAATTGTCGATTTACCTACATTAAATGATTTATAATTAAGCGCAAATGAAAGCAACAGATATAGATTGAAAACTTACATTTCAAAAACTAAAACTATAAATTGCTTACCATCCACCCCACTTCTATCTGGTTCAATTGAGATCCATCACCATGTTCAATTGATATCATGGCTGAGCTATATTGTTTATCTCCAAACAAATATGGATTATATAAGCTAATAGTTGCTTTAGCCCCATGAAATGTAGTGTTTTGTGATTTTATCCCTGCAAACTAAATTTACTTTTAATATTGATATAGGAATTCGAGCTCTACCTGGATATATATTTGAAAACAAAATACGACTTACTTCCAGTCCATAATTAGACGCTGCTTTTGAAGAATTAAGCCGAAGCTTTTGGCTTTGGGAGACCAACCTAGCCTTTTCCGCTTTTTGTTTATCCATTCTCCTAATGGGAACACTTCCTTCAGGACACTTTATTTTTGCCAAAGAAATAAGTCTTGAAGTTGAATGCTTTTCCTCACGGTGATATTCTTGTAACATTACTCGTAACTTCTTATTAGGTCTCATCTATTCACGGTCATTGTGTTACAATTTTAAAAACAATTATGCGCACAGAAAATAAAACATACAAATTGAAAATATTAGTCCACAATACACTACCACGTCCATCGTCAACTCGTGTGTGGTTTATGTGCGAAGACACACGACTATTAGCCCACAAATAAGCTCACTCACATTCTCTACGATCTGTTTACTATATGCTTTGCATTGAATTCAGAGTTATATTATATCAATTGCCCTCGTGTCAGAGTTAGACTCCAGTGCACACAAACTAATATTCACTTTTCACATGATTTTCTTTGTAATTGTAGGTAGACATATTTGAAAGACGTTTCAATCCGATTTAATCATCATCGCTCTTAAAAATAGGTTGTCAAGGATAACGTAATTAGAAAGATTTGAATAAAGTATTGTTTGTGGATGACCACAAGAGATTCAACTGACTCGTGTTATAACGATTTGAAAAGTATTCAATTTCAAAGGTCCGTGTCTATTATCCTTGATGGGTGGCATATAAGACAATTATATGGAGTAGAAAATTCAACATTGTGTTATAAGTTATAAAGATCTTATCCTACAAACATTATTGTGGTAATTCATTCATAACTAACACAAATAACATATATTCATTATGAGAGATGAATAAAGAATTTAAGAGATTCGTTTCAGAATGGAGAAAATGGTAGAAATATAAAAACCTTGATTTTGTGATTACGGAGTGTTGGATGGTCGAGAGAAGGTTGCTTGTCTATGTCCACACAATCATAAATATCTCCATAGTGGCTCTGCAGAATGTGTATGATAACATTAAATAACTAAATAGCATCTAATGTTATTAAGTAAAAGAACAAAAAGAAGTAAATAAAACCTTAATGGATGTGACTGCCCATTTATGTTTTTGCTGTAAATTTCCCCCCTCTTGTCTTCCATTACAGCCTTGTACCCCAATACAGATCAAGACGATCACATAAAAAATCGACTTAAAAGCCATATAATGATGGTATCTTAAACTTGGATTAGTGAACATTGACTGGAGATGGATTTAATGAAATGCTCTAAGATACTTGAATATATATGATCTTATCCTTTTCGGTTATAAATTAGTTTTGATGCATTTTTTCATAACATAAAAATGGAGGATTTATGTAACATATATTACGCTGAGAATTTCACAACTGAATCTTGATAATTAACTGAACCGTGAACCGTATTCTCTGTATTCACAAAACATTTTAATTTTATATGGATAACATAAGAAAAATAATGACCATAAAGATAATAAGCTAACCAAATAAGGGAAAAAAAGAAATAAAATAATTGGATTTGTGAAAATAATGAACATATATGTTCCTGTTGCAAATGGCATACCAAAACAAAATTTGAAGGTGAAAACTATGAACAGAATGTGGCAATTAAATGCTTGCCATTGATGAAACTGAGAAATTAAGCTCTATTAATGTAATATTAAAAAAACTAACTTAATATCAATAAAGGTAGGGGATGTTACAATTATAGTACGAAATATATACATTTCACCACCCCTCATTGATCTGCAGGTATGCCATTTTTTCTCACATCAACATGAATATGTAAGTTCATTAAATTGAGAGGTTAATTTAACCATCTGGTTTTCTTGTCAAACACAGAAGCCGAAGATCACTGAGATACAAGTCCGGATGGACTGTCATGGGTGCATGCAGAAGATCAAGAAGGCACTACATGGCATTAATGGTAAGAATGGCATACCTTTCAGACAATTCTCTGTTTGATGTTGGATATAGACTTGTTCACCTGAAATATTTCTGTTAATTCTCATTTCCACAGGAATACATGATGTATAAACTAATTTTTCACAACAGAAGTTAACAATTATAGGATGGGCTGATCCTGAAAGAATAGTTAAAGCAATTTGAAAAACCAGAAAGATTGCCACTATATGTTCTCATACCGAACAACCAGTTCGAGCTGCTCAGTCAACAGATCCACCACCACCTGAGGAAGGTGCGTGCGTGCAGAAGATCATGACATCAGCAGCAGCAGCGACTACAACAATGGAATTGAAAATATCACGTCAATGTTCAGCGACGAAAATCCAAATGCATGTACAATTATCTAAAGGACAGTCATTTTTTTGGCCTCCAGGAGGAAAATAAGGAAAAATTCAGATTGGAGCAGTACTTTTTCCAAAATTAACATGTGAAGATGTAAGAGAGGAATGAGATTCTAAGACTGTAAGTGCAGGAAGAATGAATCAAATCTGCATTCCACTTCTGCAAGCCGCTAATACATATGTTTGTTTATTGCAAAGGAATCATATAAACCCTACATATTCTACAACTATACCTTGTTTACCTACAATTTTTGAAAACCAGAATAGAAAGAATAAAGCTTATAGTTTATTTAAATAAATATGTTTCTCTACAAGCACATATTTACTTTCCAAGCATCCACCACCATGGATCATAATCATAATTTAAAATGTCAAATTATCTTCATAATTAGTCTACATTTAATTGCAACGAAACTGAAGATCAGCAAGGAAATGGAATATTGGAAAGAAATATCAACGGGTGTAGTGATAAAACACCAAATACTTGATAACTAAAATAAATGTGCACTAAAACAAATCTCTATTTTATTCTTCAATGGACCAATGAAACCAGTCCAAGAATGTCCATAATTTGAATCTGGAGGAGGAGCTAGCTGTAACAAAATCTGGTTAGAAAGCAACAGATATGAGATATCAAAGGAAAAACAAGTTAGTTACAAACACAAAGGGCAGTTTAGCTCATGCGATACCATCAAGTTCTTTTTAGCAATATTGCAACACCTACAAGAGGGTAATCCAGACATCCAGGAATTAAGAAATGTCACTAGTCAAGAACTTACATTTCAGAAGCATTCTGTCATCCTCCAATTCAACCATGTGATTTGGAGAAGCTTACATACGGTACCAACAATCACATAAAGAAGCTGATCCAAAACTGAAGTAATCAGATAGTTAGGACACAGTTAAAATTATAAGCTAAAGCAAGACTTCAAACCATGGAAAACCGCTGATCAACCAAAGCTTCCTCAGAGGGAGAGAGAGAATATAATCATTTACCAGAACAAATGCTTTGAAGTCCAAGTTCCAGTGACAAATCCCTGGAGGTTCAATCTTCATTTGACCCCCAAGAACACCACATTAATGCATACATAAAGGTTTAACCTCTGCACCCCAAGATGCCCTTAAGTTTCTCGTAGGCATACACAACAAGAGTTAAACCAGTCAACCAGACAGAGATAGAGGGATAAGGGAGTAAATCAATCTAACTGAAACAAAGACATCTTTTGTACAACAAAGCTAGCTTGGATTAGCAACTACAAGGAAATATGAAGATAATTGATAAGTAGTCTCTATTCAATTTCATTATAGCTAAACAAGAATAACACATTCCCTTACTTCTGACAGCATGGTAACATAGTTCAGGCTGCTGATCAAACATAGTTCAGGCACCCGTCACTGAAGAGAGGTCAACCATTTGCTAAACAGATTATTGCACCACTTGAAAGAGCACAAATCCCTTAACATATACAAGTCAGAATGCCTAATTCCACACACCATGGAAACACCAAGACCATACTAATGCAGTTCTAGTTTGCATGAGCTACCACTAGCCCATCACAGACCTATGGCCATCAACAAAAGATGAAATAAGACATTCTGAAGCAAATGAAATTTACATGCTCTATTGCCCTCACAATAAAGGCTTAGGCAATCTGATAGATAAGCCCCGTATTGCAAGTTTAGATTAAGCAACAGTGACATCTACTATAAAACCTAGGTATCATAAAAACAAAGTTAACTAATCTGGCAAATTAAAACAGTTTTACTGTAAAAGAAATTGTCTGCCTAATGGACAAAGAAGCGCAGAACAAAAGATGTAGATATCTAGTATATTCACTCCCGAGATATGACCAGTCAGGACTTATAGCTGCCCCAATCCAAAACATTAACACAAAGTTCTTTCCCATGCTAGATACTGTAGGACCTCTAAATCTGAATAACCAAATAGTAAACTAGAAGACTAATTGATACTGCATAATAATCTAGCTTATAGCACTGTGATGCTCTTTAGAGAACTAGTTCAAAGGGTGCCACTTCCTACTGCAAACCAGCTGAAACATCAAAATATAAGCCACATATATATGCTGAAGCATATAAGATACAGCCTGAATAGTGAATCCTAGCGTGAATATAAAAGAAATAATGCAAACTCCCAAAACGGCCATCATTCAATCCTAATTATTTCTTACCAAAAACAAAATAATTAATAACAACAGTTGCAGAATAAAGATAAAAGCAGAACAGCCCCTGTGGAGACAAAAATGCTTGGGCTTTTATAACCAAAAAAACAAGTAAAGTACAATGTTTCTTGACAAATTACAAGGAAAATAAACTTTCTAAATCTAAAAAAAATGGAACCTAATCATCAACTGATTAGTTCCTAGAAAATTACATTTATCATAATCAGCATGGAAAACAATGTAGCACAAAACACTTGGACGGTCACGAGAAAAGTTGAAACCCTGAACGTCAGAATGGTTTTAGTTATCGTTACCATGTTATACAGCACCAGGTTAACAGGTTCAACCATATAGATGACAGCCTGCAGAACATAAGGCCCATCATCACAAACCACATGAGAGGGAAGAAGCTATGCAGCAAATGATTTCCCAAGAGTATAACAAAAGATAGCAACAACAATATGTGCACAGTCAACCTACAACAGGTACTATTCAAAACATATTGTATCAGATAGCGTTACAGATTAAACTGACATTGGGTCAAATCAAAAGAAAAGAACAAAAACTGCATGAACATTAATTTAAAAAATTAAATGACTCGAAGCCCCCGCTCGAAAAACACCCCTAGATTCAGTGAAAAAGGACCATCATGGTTTGACATGTTAGACAATAATTAAGTACTCTTTTATAATTATACAGTATGTGACTTCTATCCTTGAAATAGTCAAGCTAAACCTTTTTACCTTACAATTCATTTAACATGAGTAGACAGATTGCTCGCTAATGCTAATGGAATAGACTACTCCTTTATACTTATAGACACTCTGTGACTTCTATCCTTGAAATAGTCGATCTAAACCTTTTAACTTACAATTCATTTAACATGAGTAGACGGATAGCTCGCTAGTGCTAATGGAATAGACAAGAGTTTCTTCTCGAGCACTACACTAATCTCAGAAAGCAAGATCCTTATTTAGGTTTTCTTCTTTAAGATGGATTTTGATCTATTCTTGAATCTGTTAGTCAAAGTAGGTAATTCGATATTTTTGTTTTTGTTTTTGTTTGGCTAGGACCATATGATTTATTTATGCATCAATGAGTATCACAAAACCCGTTTGTGTTCAAATGTCAAAAAACTGAATACCTTTTGCAAATGCAAATAAAGAATCATCATTGATCCTAATCCAAACAACGCACTGCAGAAACAGTGCAGATCTGAATCAACATATTCATCTATCAATTCTTATCAGCTACCTGAAGCTCTTAAAAGGTAATGTAATGTTATTGCAAAAGAATATAACTTAACAAAGAATAATTACCTCAAATGAAGCTAATCCTCATCACTACTTATTTGTGATCCGTCATCATCTTCTCCATAAAGAACTTCATCAACATCTGCATCTTCATCTTCCTCTTCTTCATCATCTTCATTTTCATCCATTTGGTGGCCACGCACTAAGATTTGAGCTTTATTATGGGTAGCCTCATCAAGCTGTTATATATAAAAAATAGAAATAATAATAAAAAAGACAGTTGAAAGGCAAAATCTAAGGGATCATGACTAGAAAAAGCTTGTCAACAATTCTACTCTTGGATAAAAGAAAATTTTGTAAATAATATATGGCAAGTACACAGATGTTTCAAAGAGAACCACAGAAACACTGAATCTGAACAGCCTTCCAATCTCTTTGAATGACAACTACACTAAACAATCCAGAAGCAGTAGTCCAAAGAGATGCAAGAAAGAAACCCTATGAAACAAGTTGACCAATTATACTGAATTAAAGGAGAGATGTGAAGACATAACCTGTGCCATTACAAGCTGCAAACGACCTGATAACTGTAGCAAAGGCTGAATAGCCACTCCCCTGGACTTAGTTACCTGGAAGAAGATAAGAAAAAGCTTATATGTCTGCAACAAAATTATGAAGTCTAATCCATGGAAACACATGCAAAATACAGAATATTACACAAAAATTATTATATTTCTGGAACATTATACACACATGAACAGAACAGAAGCAATGAAGTAATCTTTTACATAAATAAAACTAGAAAACAGATTTTATTATGACAACACAAAAGGTTTGCTCTACATAAGGTTTAACTGTCCTAGTCTATGATTTTAGATATCACTTCTGAATTTCGGCATGTAAAATAGCTGGAGACATTACACTCTTTTGAACACTTCCACTCAAAATAATGATCAAAGCATTTTGTCATGAAAATCAAATAGTTATCAGTTTGTAATTATGTTGTCGAGTCATCATCTCTTCCCTGAAGTTAATTTATGTTATTTACTCGATGATGATATACTTCATTCACTTCAGAATAAGAAATGATTAATTTCACCTCTTTCCTCTGTTTTCTCAACCATTCCTTTGCTTCAGTTTTTTCTTATCCATATATATTTTCTTTAGAGCAACCAGCATGTGTAGGGAAGCTTTTGTTTGTGTAAGTGTAACAAGCCATATCTGGTATCTAGATTGGCATCCCATTTCGAACCAGAATTGAAACATAGCAATCATATACATATCAAAGGTTGTCATCTGGGTTTAAAAATAAAAATAAAAAAAAAAAAAAAACTTTCGCATGTGTGTACCTTGTATAAGGAATTAAACAACTGTGAGTTTGGTTCTTGAGACTTTATATAAGAACCATGATTCACCAATATACTGTATATCCATGGAAGAACAAACTTTCCACCATATGACCTGCAGAAGACAACCAAAGTGTTCAATGTCGATTAAATTAGAGAAACCCACTATACTGATTGTTATAATGCATCTTGCTTGAAAATGAAGATAGTGAAGCAAAAATTCTATAAAAATAACAGCCAAAATAGTGCTACGCTGAAGTCCCACATTTTGTTTGTCAACTCTTCAATAGTTCAAATTTAGAGATTTTAAGGCACAAATCACCATGTAAATCAAATCATTAAGTTGGCAGCACTAAAAAGTAAAAGCAATACAAATAACAGACAACAAGAAAAAACAAATCATGAATGAATGAAAGAGCAAGCGCAAACCTTGATTGCCAGATAGACACCATAACTCCCAGCAACTCATTTGCATCACGAGGTGCCATAGATAAAACAGCTGATCTTATCTGGATCAAGACATCAAATGTAGAACTAGTTGTAACAATGAAAGAGAAACTGAGAAGGAAGGGATATGGAATCAAAAATACCACCATTAAGCACGATAAGAAACAGACCTTCTTTTCAGGAAGATTAGCTTCAAAATCAATTCCCTCAAATATTTCAGACTGAAGAGTGGGTGTGATATGATCTTTATTGCTAAGTATTCCCAATTCGTTCAGCCGATCCTCCATGCAAATTGATACAGTCTGTACTTCAGGCTCATCAACTTGATCTGCCAATGATTAACAAATAGGACCAAGCAGAAAACCATCAGAAAAGTCAAAATTTGAAGAAGGTGCAGTAGGCATCTATGCTGCACACTACCGACAAGCAACACAATTCGTGGCGCAATTCAGACACATGATTTGGCATTTTTTAAAATATATGAAACAATAAATTAATTTTTAAATTAAACACATATTTTATATATAGCAAATTATATGTATTTATGGTTCTCAATTGTTTTAAATCAAACTTGACAATATATTCAAATTAAAATTAACAGAAAGTTCAAACTAAACAAACAATTAATTAAAAATCATGTGATTACAATCTACGAAAAAAACTTTGGGTCTCTTAAAAAAAAAGTTAAAATTGATTTTTTTTAAGACTATGTTTTGATTAAAAATTAAAACATTGTTGGTGACTTGTTGGAGAGAAACTGTTTCATTTTATATTTATTTTAAATTTTTACTGCTAAATTGTGTGTCATACACTTGTCGAAACAATGTCGGGAGAGTTGTGTCCAACACGACACCGACACTATTGGAGGAGAGCGTTGATGCTTCATAGGTGGGCATTGCCTTTGACCATGTGACCATGTTTTCTTTATTCAAAAACAGAACACTTACAGGTACCAGGATGTTAAAAAAAAAGCTATCATTTAAACTACTAACAAGCTTTTTACCAAAACTATGTTGGGGTCTACAAGAATTCTCTAGCCAAACTCTTTGAGATTCTCAATTCATAACTCCTTTTCCACTCCATACTTCCCAATGTTATATCCTCAGTTAATTCTTTGACTTATTATCTTGGCTTTCGTTATCATTATTTTCCACTAACTTGGCTCTCCCCCAACTTCTTTCAGTTTCTCCAAACTGAATTCTCCCACCTTTCCAAATGGGGTCAATAATCTCTCTACGAGTCTACGTTGCACGAGCCCAAATCATCTTAGGTTAACCGGTTTTCCATCATCTTGGAGGGACCACAACTATAACTTGAAAACCTACATTCTAACTTATGAGACATAACATATCACCAACCTAAATGGCCAACGCCGAATACGTGTACACAACTATCATGTAAACAAGAAAATTTGTGGACTTAACCCATCTAACTTGGCATGCGAGCTCCCTCGGGGACCGGAAAAGGTTAGAGCCACCAACAATACCCACATGTTGTTGAGTGTAAAGCACACACCATGTGGTAACACTGGCGCTACCCCACACCATGTAAGGCAAAGCACCACATGACATGTGGTAACAAGTCCCAAGGTAGCAATCTGGTGCTCAAGATTCAATGGCATACCAATAATTGGTTGTGTAGCTGTGATACAAACTTACCATTCAATTTTAGAGTAATTCTTTCACCAATAATTGGTTGTGTAGCATTGTGCCATTTCACAATCCCATAATATATTTATTTCAAATGGTCTCTTCAACCTCACCCTTCCTTATGTTACAGATCCAAGATATCTAAAATGATCTTGTTCAGTAACTTCCTTACCATGTAACATAACTGAACTTTCACAAACCCTATTGTTCTTATTAGTTTCCAATGCGTCTCTCCATCTATCTAATTTGTCATTAACACCTAACTCTAATCAACTAAAACAATATCATACGCAGAATACATACAACAGGGCAATCTTTGATGCACTCCTATCTCGAGAGGAAACTCTCTAGCCTCCCTACCTAGTTCTCACACGAGTTACCACCCTGTAGTATACACCTCTGATCAAATTAATATAATTAACATGTAACCCCCTCTTTTCTAGTACCCACCATTATACCTCTCTATGAACCTGGTCATAAAAAAAAATTTCTCATTAAATGAAAACTAAATGCATGTTTTTGCCTCTCCTATATTTCTCCATAAGCTTTTTCTAAATTGTACCGTGTAAAAAAGGTTTAAAAAAATATAATCATTACGCACTAGACAAGAAGTCTATGTGGTGAACACATTTAACAAACCTTCCAGGATAAACTGCACTTTAACGAGAAATGAAATCCTCATATAGGATTTAGTAAAATCAGACTTTTACAGAGAAGCTAATAGAATTCTAATTTAAACCAAAAAAAATGAGAAAGAGGGTAACCAACACACTAATTCCAGTCACTATACAACCTTAAAAGAGCCATTAGAATTTTGATTAAAATAAATATGACAATGAACTAACCTCGAGGTCAAGAACACTTATTGTACTGAAGTAACAAAACAAACATTGGAGTCCATAGAATGTAATGCTTATTCCATGATAGTTAATATAATTAATTGGCAATTCTATGATTTGATTTACTATCTGCATTGATGAACTAGTTTATGTTGTAGCACTTTTATTTTTCATTGTATTTTGCAATGTTTCCAAAAGAATGTCAAGCATACCTTTCATGATACAGAAAAAAAAAACAGAAATTGAGGATAGCAGAGGGGGAAAAGATTTCATTATGTGGACTAACGCATTCAATTTTGTCAAGAGCCTACTTCATTGCTAAAAAATTACATGTCACAAACATGAGGCCTCAAGTTATATT
>JAYMTA010004540.1:0-12527 GCA_036897625.1 Pelargonium cotyledonis
ATCACTATCTTGGCCTTCCGGCGTAGAGGATTTCGAACATCAAAGCAAACTCGGATACGTGCAAAGGGTCCCCACCCTCCGCAGAAATTCGTCGGCTCTGATTCAAGGAACCGGCCTATAGCATTGCCCAGATCCGTTCAGATGTGTACCCCATCGGGATACTACGGACTTGGACCCACATGTCCACATGATTGATCTCCATCATATACGGATTATCGCTTGCTTTCACCCTTTCGAGCAGAAGGACCTTACTCTTGTACGTCCAGGGTCCTTGGCTCTCCACCTTCTCGGCATCCCCATGATCATAGAACTCAAACGTGTAGCATGTATGTTTACTCAGGCCGGTGGTCGGATCAAACATCTTCTTCATGGTGACCCCCTTCTTTGAACGCCAGATCCATGCTAACACTTGTTGCATGTTAGCAAAGTTAACGGGCACCTCCACTAGAAAACGCCCCACAAAGCCCTGGATCTCCGTCACCGACATAGCCACGGGAGAGTCTCCGGCATCGTATTGAAGAGGAGCC
The DNA here is from genome assembly GCA_036897625.1 of Pelargonium cotyledonis. Classification (NCBI taxonomy): domain Eukaryota; kingdom Viridiplantae; phylum Streptophyta; class Magnoliopsida; order Geraniales; family Geraniaceae; genus Pelargonium; species Pelargonium cotyledonis. Next base: position 528 of record JAYMTA010004540.1, read on the forward strand.
TCCTCGTCATCCATAACCAACCCCGCAACCCCACGGACCACCTCCTCCATCGTACCTGCTGCCTTATCCAGCCCCTTCTCCCTTCTCCCGATACATATTATAGGGTTAATTGACCTATTTTCTTTCAATAATACATATTATACCATTGTGATCTCTCTCTCTCTCTGTTATGGTTTTTTTTATTGCTTTATTTACAATTTCTAGAATTGGTAGCCACTATGACCTGCTCTGCTTCAACCAATTCTTATGTGTTGTCTAATTCACTATGTTGTTTAGTGGCAGAATCGTTAAAGACTCTCAAAATCAGACTTCAGTGACTTAAAGTCTGGTCTCCGGCTATGCATTTCTGGCTAATTTTTTAGAAATCGTTGATTCTGTTCAGACTCTTCACTTGTTGGCGCTGCTCTCGTCTGTCTCATATTCGGAATTTCTCAATATCTTATTGTGCATTGATTATAGGGTTAATTGACATTATTTGCATTGACTTAACCATAAACTTCATTTTTCAACTTTTGGTTATCTTGTACTTTCACAACTTCATTATGTCAGTAGCCCCGTTAGTTTAAGTACGAAATGACAAAATTACCCTTAGCGTTAATTGCAAGTGGCTACCATGCACTTGACACCATTTGCGTTGGATTACCCTAAACTTTATTTTCCAACTTTTGGATTGTTTCCATCTCAGCCACCTCTTTCCAACTCGCCAATGTTTTTCACACTTTGAAGTGTAAGGACATTTTTTTTTTTTGAACAGATTTATTGGATAGTTTACACAAATTATTGGATTTTTTTTATACTTTTAAAAAGAAAATTCTGAAAAATCCAAATTCCCGCCACCGGAATCTTCAAAGCCATGAAGTTTTCGGCGCCAAAATAATCATTGCTTTGAAGATTCCGGTCGCTGGAATAACAAATTTTCCAAAAAAAAATTCAGATATCCAATGATTTGTCCAAAATCAAATCCAGACTCTAATTCTAAACTTAGTAACATAAATCAAATTCAAATTCGAACTCAAACTGTGTATAAACTCTCCATTATGGAATACTGATTCTGGTTAAATTTTGAAGTATCAACAATTTTGCATTTTTCGGCAATTTTATACAGTTTCTGGTGCCTTACTGCAGTTTCCGACGACTATATGCATTTTTCGGTAGAACATGAAGTTTATGGTAGGCCTACACATATGGTGACAAGTACAGAGTTGTCACATACAACGATCCCAAACATTTAAAAGAGTGAAATTGGAATTTTGAAAACATTTCTCATCATGTTCATGGCACATGATAAGATCGAGAGGGCAATTATTTGCTCAAAATACCTGAAGGCATGAGATTGTGAAAATACATGATAACCAAAAGTTCGAAAATAAAGTGTGAGGTAAGCCAACAAAAATGGTGACAAGTACAATATAGTCACATGCAACTATCCCTTGATTATACACAATAGTTTGGATAGTTTGAGTTTATAATTTAGGATTTCTCTTGATATTCAAGTTAGGATTGTGTTTTGCTATACTCTTTAGAATACTAGTGGATCTGGTGTTTTTTTTTTTTTTGGATTTAACTCCGCGTGGGTCTCTGAACTATCCATTTTATTCCGCTTGGATCCTTGAACTTTGTTTTGTTCTGGCGCCGTTTTTGTACTATCCACTTTCTTCCGGCAAAGTCCTTACCGTTAATTTTATGACGGAATCCGTTAACTATGCTGACGTGGCATATTTTTGAAAGAAAAAAATTTTAATGTGTCACGTCAGTATAGTTAACGGATTCCGTCACTAAAATTTACGGAAGGGCTTTTGGGGGAACAAAGGGGATAGTACAGGGCCGGCGCCAGAACAAAACAAAGTTCAGTCACCCACGAGGAATAAAGTGTATAGTTCATAAACCCTCGCGGAGTTTAATCCTGTTTTTTTTTTCTGTTCATCATATAAGTTGGCGTAAAAATTTGTCATCATCATTGGAGGATAATTGTAACCTATCTTCGGAGAATTAACACATTCTAAAGATGCAAGTATGTCTTTATGAATGGAGAATTTGAGGCCTAAAAATAGTGATTACTGGTTATTGAATTTTATTGGCAATCTGTTAAATTTGTAATTGGTTGAAAAGAGGGAAAACATGCATGTTGTAAAATGAGTTAGTAGTGAAATTCACTTTAGTCATTTTGAAATAAGGTGACAGAACAGTCGTTACTTCTATGATAAGGTCACATGTTATATCTTTTTCAAGTATAGTATTAATTAAGTATTAACTATCCCATATTTGTTTACTTACATGATAAGAATGATAAATTATTTCAATTTTCACTCTCAACTTCTGATAACGTTATGAGACCAAAATTAAGCTTCATCGACTATGGTGTTTACCCCGGTCTCTTCATCGTCGTTGCACACTATATTAGAGACCCCTCCATCGTCTGTGAGTTTTGTCTCATAAATCACCAATACCCATTTTTCGACTAATTAAGCTAATGATGAACTTCCTCTATTCAGCACACTTCAAATCACAAATTCCAGCGTCATTGGCAATCTTTGCATAAATCAACATTTTACATTTTAGAAATGCTTCTAGAAAACTTTAGGTCCTATGGATGACACAATCCGTATTCTTTACATGTCAAATTTAAGATAGCTTTACCGAAATAAATAATAAAATAAAAACTTTAGGTTCTATGTATAACACAACCCGCGTTCCTCACATGTCATTCAAAATAGCTCAGGTCCTATAGATGACACAACCCGTTGCTTACATGTCATATTCAAGATAACTTAGGTACTACAGATGACACAACCCGTGTTCATGTCATATTTAAGATATGTTTCCTATCTGTTCAGAATAAAGACAATACCTCTCTTACACCACCTAAAATGTGTTGAGTGATGATTGATCCTGAGACCTCTTTCCACTTACACAGCTGGATTAACCAGCTATGTCCCCTCTAGTGGTTGCATTTTCTTTTTATTGCTATGCTACTTGTACATAACCCAAAATTTTCAAAGTAGTTTTGTGCAAATTGTCAGTTGAAATGGGATTAACAAAAATAACCAGTGAATTTGTAGCATCTCATAAACTATGATAATTTTCCAGTGCTGCAAAGAACCTAAAATTAAAATTAAAATTAAAATACAAGCTCAACTAAAGCAATGCAAGCTCAACTTCATGGCCTGCTCTTTTCTTTCAAATCCATCCATTTCTTCCACTGGAATTCTGCCCTCTAGAAATAGAATCCGACGAAGAACTCTGAACCACATAACTCGATCTCTTCCTCTTATGGGTATTCCATGTCAACATCGGTGTGTTCCATCCTGCGACACCTTGATATTCTGATTTTGAGGCCAACCCCGAGCTTGCGATGGTGTCTTCGCTTGTTCCCTCACTTGCCGTTGCCACGTCTTCCTTTCTTGACTCCGAGCCCTTCTCACCTCCGACTGACTCATTCCCTTCACTTCGAATGTGAATTACATTATCGCTCCTTTTTCCTCGCACGGTAGAGACCTTCAACATATCTTCGCCACTTTCCACAGCTTTCATCCATTGTAAATCGCTTAGTGTGTCTACATAAATTACCTCCTTCCTTCGTCGCTTTCCCAGGACAGCCTTGCTATCAAATAGTTTGTTTTTATCTTCTTTACTATCGGCTGCAGAATAAGCCCACTCAGGTACCTCGTGTTCTTCCATGAGACGAGATCTGTAGTTCTCCTTTTGCCGTCTCTCCTCGTCCATCTTCTCAAACATCCAGAACTCCTCTTCTGATCTCGCTGCAAGTCGGTTGATTTCTCGCTCACTTGGCACGTCTGTTCCAAGCGAGCTTGTACCTCTACGCATGATCTCCTCCAACATCTCTCTCCTATCCTGAGCTGCAGAGACAATTAAAATAAAATAAGATGTAACATCTCAGAGAATATGTAAAAGCATGCATTAGAACAAACTTCATTCGATGAAACAAACCTGTTGATGTAGTATTGAAGAGTCCTGCCTGGATGACCTTGGCATCAATGCCCATTTTCTGTTTCGCACGCTCTAAAATGACCTCTTCGATTGATCCAACACTAACAAGCACAAAAACCCTGACTTCCTTCTTTTGCCCAATACGATGGGCCCGGTCCTCTGCCTGTTGGTCCATTTGAGGATTCCAGTCACTGTCAAATATTATAACAGTATCTGCTGTCTGTAAGTTCAATCCAAGACCTCCAGCACGGGTGCTCAAGAGAAACATGAAAAAAGGAGAGTCAGGAGCATTGAATTTTTTCAGCAAAGTCCCTCTTTCCTCAGTTTTTGTCGTACCATCTAGTCTTAGATACTTGAAATCGTGCAGATGCAGATATATCTCCAGAATGTCCATGAGACGGGTCATTTGAGAGAAAAGCAAGACCCTATGTCCACCTCTATGGAGTTTTGGCAGTAATCGATCAAGCAACTCGAATTTTCCTGAAGCTCTGATGATCTCTTCCTTGCGCCACATATTATAATCTCCAACAAAAAGGTATGGGTGGTTACAACACTTTCTGAGCTGCATTGACAAATTCTGCAAACTCTTTGATTTCCCGGTTCCTGAAAGTTTTTGCTGGTTAGTAACTAAAGATGTGACTTTTTCTCTTTCAGCAAGTTTTTCTAGGTTGTAAAAGAGAGAGAGAGACTAGGCTTTTACAATTAAACTTAATTTTTTCGGTCAATGGCTCGAATAAGCCTATAAAAAGAAAGCATACAAAAATAGAACACACCCAAACTAATCCACATTCGAGGGTAAGTCACAATCAAAGCTCATCCCTCCCCAGGGGTGTGTTGAGCGGGGATCGAACATAAGCACTCTAATTAAACTTAATTTTGGAAGAAAGGTTTGGTGACTATTTTTCATAGATTGTAAATTATTATTGTTGCTTTTAGGAAAAATGAATTTAGAGGCAATTTGAAAAAGCTACAGGATATACTCCTTAAACTACTCATCAAAGCATTAATGGTTCAAGTACGCACTTTTAGTTTTCAGTATACGACTAAGTGGTTAATGGTCTTCCCCAATCACACTACTGGCCAAAGATATATTTCCACTCTTTCCGTTTTGTCCCTTCAGGGACATCCAATAAAATTGGAACGGTGCAGATAAGGCTTTTGAACCAATTGTTTCAACAGCAGAAATGCATTATATAGATCTACAAATAATAGTTCAAAACAGAGGCCAAAAACTCAAATGAGCACATCTTCCATATATTATTCTTCTATTACTAGAAGGTAAAGACAGTTTCAGGAGAAAGCAACAAATAATTACCGTTATCTAGCCCAACTCTACCAATGCCTGTAACCTGTTGATAATATACTTTCTGCCATGCTGACATGTCACATTTGAGTATGACCTGGGTTTTTCCTGGAAGAAATTTCTCCACTTCATCCTTCTTTCTCCTTAAAATAAATGGCCTAATAACCTGAAAATAAAGAACAAAAATCAGGACAAGCTTGAAGAAAAGAACAGCAAGACAAAACTATGAGACAACACCCACGTGATGTAAGCGCCGAATGATCAATAGTTCTTCTTCATCTGAAAGAGATACATCACCCCGATCTGCAAAGGGTGCATTAAACCACTCCTCAAAATTCTGAACTGAATTAAAGATGTTTGGGAGGAGAAAATTAAGAAGTGCCCACAACTCCTGCAAACTATTCTGTATAGGGGTCCCAGTTAACAGAAGTCTACGGTGAATTTGATAGCTGCAAACAACTAAAATATAATTAGAGGCCCACCTTTTGATTTCTTAGACAAAAAGAAAATTATCGATAATAGCTTATGAGCATCATGGAAAAAATAGTAGTGCATCCACATAATGATTACTACTGAATAATATATACTTCGTAATCATGACTTTGAATGCAACTATTATAGACTTTGAGAATGTTGAAAACAAATGACTTGATAATCAGTAATACCACCCAAAAAATGTTATGCAAACAAGTGTCAACCAAAAAAAGTGGCATGACAAACAAATAACTGTAAATAACAGAGTTCTTAACTGATTAAATACTTTCAGTACAGCTTAGATAAGAGTTCTATATACAAATCTATTATACTAATAATAAAAAACTTCATTTAGGGTGGGCTGTGATTCCATGTTCACATTTAGTATTTATCAACACATGCAAGAACAATCAGAGTCTAGTTATTGTGAATGAGGAACAAGTATCATGATTCGACATGGGTGCAGGGTATTAGACACAAACACAACATATAAAAATCTGTAGAAGAGGGAAGATGATACATATGAGGGTATTGGTGAATTTACAATACCAAATGTTAGACTATATCTCAGTGTTGTTCCCATCCTTAAATGTGGAAGAATCATAGAACAATTGAATACCCATACTAACAAGAGACAATACAAGGATTATAAAGAAACTGCCTCTAAATTTATACACGTATGATAATATAACACGACAGCAGAAAAGGGACTCTCCACCTACACATATTAAAGTTGCCAGAGAGGCGCCCTTTCTTGTAATGAAGGGCAGATTTGCATCCCAAAATGATTATTGTTAGGGACTTGGCCAATTCAAATCTAGTATATGACTAACCTCAAACATTTGGCATACTGCTTAAACTAGCCAATGGCAGGAAGACTAAAAGAGAGTATTCTGGAACCAGGTAACTTAAAAAATTGAAGAGGTAATGAAGAAGGATAAGCTTTGCTGCTAAATTCAGAGAGTATGGTCAAAGATAGGACAGAAGAATACCAAAATATTCATTTAGCCAAACCCAACTGGTTTGGATTGAGTCTGAATGAGTTTTGCTTTGAACGAGATAGGCAACAAATAGTAAAAATATGATGTGAGCTGCGACCAAAGGGTCCACAACACAGGGTAATGAACCCAAAATTATTGGAACATAAATTTATATTCCAAACCATCTCAGCAAGCAAGGCAAGGTATATAGTACTTGTAGATATGGAACTATACCCTGAAACAAGTGTCCGTGAAAGAGCGCACTCGTGATTCTTTAATCGATGTCCTTCATCAACAATCATGTAGAACCAGTGAATTTTTTTCAAGAATGCTTTATCTCTCATGATAAGATCATAGTGTGTGATCAACACATTAAATTTCCCGTCTCCTGATAACTCTTCCCTCATTGCCTTCCTTTCATCAAGACGCCCATCATAAAGAACAGCTCCAATGCTGCATCAGGAAGAATTCATGAGACATAAGTGAACATTATTAGTCCTAGTATCTGTGTGTACACATGTTAGGCATTACATACGTAGGAGCCCATGTTGCGAATTCATTGACCCAATTTGGTAGTACGGCTTTTGGAGCCACTATCAAGTGGGGCCCATTAACACCCTTGTTTTCCATAAGGTATGCAATAAGTGAAATGGTTTGTATTGTCTTTCCTAAGCCCATCTCATCAGCTAAGATACCATTTAGGTTGTTATTGAACAAAGAGAGCATCCACTGAAGCCCTTCAATCTGGTATGGTCTCAACTCTCCACCTTGAAGCATGGATGGCTGCTCAGTTACCTGTACGATTTATAACTTGGTTAGACACTCTTAACTTAGTTGAACACAACTCTCCCAGTAACAGAGTACTCATGAAATTCACCATCATTGCTTTACAGTATAAAAAATTCATAGGTTGACTGAAAACGACCGGTAAAGAATAGGGCAATTATACTATGTTGTTCGACACTAGACTTGAAGAAACTAAAGAAAAAGCACTATATAGTTTATGCAAAGTATGTCAAATGGACAATCATACAAAATGGTCCTACATTCTATATTGTACACATGATCATGTAGGCATACAACGCATTGCTTGTGTCATTTGAACTTGAGACTGATATGATTTAAATGCAAAATAAAGCTTAGCTATTATGCTTATACAAATTTTTTTTAATAAAAAAAAGTATCATTTTCTACTAAGTTTCTCCAACCCAAACCCAAAACCGATTGGTGGAGGACCCAACTAGTGTATCAAGCAATTTCAAACTCCCCACTTTTTCAGTGATGAATACTTCCAATATTCCTTCAAACATGGCCAGTAGGCTACGCAAATAGCCACAGGTTCAGACCAGTTCTGATACTATGTTGGCAAGTTAAGTTTCTCCAAACCAAAAGCCTAAAATGATAGGTGGACTCAACTAGCATACCAAGTGGTCTCATACTCCTCACACTTTCAATGTGGAAGTCTTTAACCTCCCCCCCAACTCTCTCTCACATGTTCACATATATATACAGGTGGTATGCTTCAACAATGTCAATACAAGTTACAAAGGAAAGGTGAGACCAGCAATTTGTAGCCATAGATGAAATTGGCCGGGGAACTGCCAGGAAGCATCACTAGATTCATAGCGCTTACCATATACGCCTAATCTACTGAGTACCATTGAGTGTGTAAGAGTTTACCTTCTCCTGAATTGCATGAATGGCTGAATTATATTGCCTCTGTCCTTCAAGTAAATCACTAGTACCATCATTGCGATCAGAATCAATGACGTCCTGATCATCCTCAGGAAGCAAATCCCCAGGGGTTCCATTCCTTGAAGCATCCAAATCAGACAAATCACTTTCTTTTCCTTTAGAGATTTCAATGTCATCTGAAGGTTTAGAAACTTTCTGACGTTGAACAGCTGCCCCTAAATTTGTAAGGAGTTTATTTGTTTCTTCAAGCAGGATTGTCAATCGTTCATTTTTGCTCTCTTTTACCATTCTCATGTAAGCTTCTTGGTCATCAGCCTTCAATGCCTGAAACCTCAATTTCTCAGCCCGTGTAGCACGTTGTCTTTGTCTTCCATGCCACGCCTGTTAGAATAAGGTGCTTGTAAGGAATTAGTTTGTCTTAAACCATACAATATACTTCTTTATTTCTATGATTGATAACTGATCACACAAGGAATTAATAATTACCATAAATCTAGTCTTGTAAAATGATGGCAGTATATAAGATTTACATACTTATTTGTTTCATTTTACGTGGTAGAGAATATGAATTGCTATTGTTAACACTAAAGTAGAACAGAAGCCCTTTTCATAGGGCATTACAAGATTTGACTCAAAATTAAATATGTAGCCTAGGTTAAGATTTAATCTATGAAGCTAATTTATCTATCCAACATAGGGCATACATAGCAAAATCCCATGTATTATAGGATTTTAAATACGTCAACATCCCTCCTAAACTCAAGGTGACACAGAATCGACACTTGGGTTAGTGAAGAAAAAAAACACTAAAATATGTGAGACAACGTATGTCCAAAACTTACAAATAGGAGAAATAAATAACTTAAGCCAAATACATTGAAAAGTACATCAACAGATGTCTATTGAAGTTTGTTGGTGTCGCAGCAGAGTGTGACCGATTAGAGACCCCTCTAACCACATAAGCATGGCTGGATTATCCAAAAAACCAACGGTCTTGATTGAACAAACCCCAAACCAAATGCCAACGGCTAGAACACAAAGAATACACCATAGGTCTTAAGTTCTTTTTTTCAATGTGAAGGGATACTCACGTTTTATGCCTTCTAGAGAAGAGGAAAAAATTATAAAAATAAAAAATAATAAAAAATAAAACTCATTAAAAGAGATCCCAACACCGTAGTCCTTAGGCGAGGGTGTTTGGCAGAGGAAGACAATAGAGAGCCCTTCAAGAACAAGAAGGCTATCACATCATACATACATACATACATATATATATATACATACATATATATGTATATATATGTATGTATATGTACGGCATTACAAGAGTTGACTCAAACTTAAAAAGGAAACTGACTAGGAGGTTTTATCTATGAAGTTAATTGATCTATTCAAAATAAGGCATCATAAACAAATATCATCTATTATAAGATTCTAAATATCTCAACATACGTAAACCTCTAGACAACTTCCATAACAAAGCCATTGCCCATAACACAAGAAATTGTCCAAGAAGAAAAAAGAGATAACGAATAATTGCTAGTTCCCCAATATGATGCTTTTTCCCTTTTATAAAATGGAGTTTCAGTAATATATGACCAGTATATGGTTCTGTATTTCTACTCTGGAGCAGTATATATACATTTATACCAGTATTCTTGTTTTAGCAATTAATAATTGAGTGATGGTCGATTTTAAATCTGTATCCATAGTATCTCCATATGTAAATGTATTTTAACTTGAACTGGGTGTATTGTATGTCACCTGGATGTGTTGAACATAGTTTCCAAATGGTAAGACAATAGCTATATATAGGCTGGGAATCAAATTAAAGGTCGTATGTGTCGTATGTCATCTAATACACAATATTAGCAATGGCCAGATGTATAGAGTAAAAGTAGATGCCAAAAAAGCAGACTTGAACATGTCATGAACACCTCTAACATGCTCTTTATCAATTTAATTTCCTTCTGAGTTCAAACTGTCAGTTAAAATTGCTTGGTGCATTTCGAAACAATGATGTGAGAAGAATCACCAATTATAATTAATTATAACATTATCTTATAGGAGCAGTCTAGGCTTTTCTTTGAATGAAGCAAAATGCATGTACATGTTACTCGTTGAATTCATTTCCATAATAAATATTATTCAACTATTTCTGAAATTTGCATTGTACTATGAATTTCTAAGTTGAGTGATTACTGGGCGAATGGAACTAGTGAACCAGAAGCTGACCCATCCCTCTGAGGTCAATGTCTCAATAAGTGTCATATGGGTTTCTAAATAATTTTGGATAGACTACTTCAATTTTGTGCTATCCTTGTTTCCTATTTTATGCAACACAACAAGCACGGAACATAAAATGGAGACAATGAAAATAGCATACCTGAACCCCATCATTCCTTTGTTTTCGGCGCTTTAGAGATGCTTGAAGTTGCAACTGGAACTCACGGACTGCATTAAGTAATTCTAAGAAAAACTTCTTCTTTCTAGTATCAATCTGGCTCTTTTCTTGCTCCTCTAACCTTGACAACCTCTGTATTTAAGTGTTTAGATACACCATCAGCGTTTAAATTGCATATTATTTAAAATTAAAGATATAAATGTGTGCGTGTGTGCATATAGCTACCTAGACACATGTTAATGTATGACTTGTTCGGAGGAACCACATATTGAGTCTCACAATCCACAAACTCCTGTTATGTAGCTATTTTTGCAGGGGAATCATATTCTGTTCTCTCATGCCAAAACATTAGCAGTCAGAATATCTGCGACTATTTAATAATTTCATGCATAATAATTCCAATTATGAGAAAATCAGAATCACAGCCTTGAAATGTAATCTCACTGCCATAGTTCTTCAATCAGGAAGTATGAATAATTGCCTATAATGTATAGAGATAAATTAAGAATTTATAAAGGCCAAGTCTTATTCTTATATTTGCATTTCAAAAATGAATGATAAGTTCAAAAAGGCGAGGCATAAACTATTAAACGACCTCGGCATCCCGTTTCTTCCTGAACTGATCATCAGCTTCCATAGCAAAAGCATCTCCAACACCATAGAGAGGACGACACAGTCGCATCATGCCCCAGTCAAACAATTGTTTGTCAGGATATGCACAGTGCACACGAAGCCAGTACTCAGAACTGACTTCAGTCCGAACTTTGCTCTGCAACTCTTCTAGCTGCCAGACAAGAAGCCCATGTCAACAAGGATAGATTGGCAGCATGGAAACAAAACAAAAAACAAATATCCATCACCGTTATTAATAAAAATGCTTAGGCTTCATATTCAGAAAAATGATAATACAAAAGATATTAACTCAATTAGGCAACATTTGGCTACCCTTATATTTTTTTTTATCAGCAATTTCTTGCATATTTAAAATACAACAATTTTCATATGGAAAAAAGTTCACAATAATGTATGTTTGCTTTACTTTCGAAAAGAATGAGACAGCAATTAATTCTATTTCAGAATATAGGCCTTTCACTACCCAATCAAACTGGTTGCCAATAGAAGATTATTATAATCATTTCACAGATGGGGAATAAAATGCTATTTCAGAATATCAGATGGGGAATAATATATATATA
>JAYMTA010004541.1:0-12526 GCA_036897625.1 Pelargonium cotyledonis
GTTATTGTCACACATCTTCTCTTTTTGGTTGCATCTCTATGCACATGAATTGTAACAAACTATAACAAACGTACAAATTCTAACTTCTTATGGATACAAACTAATTTATTATTGCATAGCTAACTTCGTAGACATGAAAGATTCACACTTATTTTGAGAGAAAAATTAGAAGAGAATCATGAAACTCATTTTGAGGATGGTAGTACTTGTTTTGCTAACCTCCAAAATCTAGTTGTTAACTATTTGATCTAAGACACTTCCTAATAAGAAACTAATTGAAGTACTTCAAATTAATTCAGCTCTTATTTAAACAAACTACAAAAATAATGTTGAAATAATTACAATTCCAATTAAGTTAACATATCCTCGACCCTAATTTCTGAAGAAGAAAAAAAAATCCATATAAATTCCAAAAACCATATATACTCATTTTAGCATGCAATTATAGAAAATAAATAGAGAAGAAAAAGAAAACAATTACTTTGCACATTTCTCAACGACGTCGTTGGCAATGGAGGACAAGTGCTTCCTCTTCATCATCTTCTTCTTGCTCCTCTGATCCTCTTCTCATGTACAGATCATACAGAGACGAGACACAATTGAACAACTGATTTTATCACTACGCACAGCCACGTGTCTCTCTAATGCATTGCCACGTCAGTAAGGCCATGCACAGCACAGTTGGTGGCTTGCTTACGTGGGCCGAGGACTGTGGGCCCAATAACCTATTCCGAACTGTGAATGGTAAGGCCCATTACGGCCCAAGTTCAACTCTTCGTGGTCGTAGCTTTAAATGCCTGAAACGTCCGATCGTGACAACAAGTCATTTGCTCGAAGCCATTAAGCTCGCTGCAATGACGATGCATTCCGATTTCTCTTCCCTGGTTCGTCTCAACATCGGTATGTGCCTTCACTCTCTTTCTTTTTTTTCTCTTTCTCTATAGTATATGCATTTCTTTATGTGATGGAATTGTGATTTCTGGTTTTGGTTGGAAGATGGCAGTGGATTGATCGGCTATTGTGTAATTTAGGAATTTTCGATGGAATGTGATTTTTGGATAGGATTTGAGGAGTGATTGATTACCTGATCCCAGTTTACCCTCTGCTTTGTTTGGTTGCTGAGAAAAATGAATTTTGAATTTGAAAGGGGAAAAAAAAAATCGAAATTAGGTTTTTTTTTTTTTTTTTTTTTTTTAATTTTATATGAAGATTCACCTAGATTTAGTAACTTAATTATGTTATTTGAACTAGGATTTGATTCTTCAGCTGAAGTTTTGTTGTAGCTACTGATTTTTTTAATGTACTGTTTGTCAGTACTCAGGAGGGAAGAAGTTCTGCACAACTATTGATACACTAACTCAGCGTGAGCCTGATTCAATGCTTGCAGCTATGTTCAGTGGGCGCCATAAGTTGTGCCATGACACTGAGAAGGTATGGACTTTTGTTTTGGTTAAATGCTATCTTGCTATCACTTGTCGGGATTTGAGTGGGAAACATTTATGAATTGTCATATCACCCTATAGTCTACCCTTACATTTTTGCTCGGAATGCACAACATAATATCAGTCAAATGATATAAATTGGGTTCTCTTGGTTTTCATCATAAGAGAAAGTGAGCATCACAAATACATAAAAAAATAGAAATATGTAATAAAAGAACTATAAAACCATTTTCCTTCCTGCAACCTGTTTTGTATGTTATCCTTGAGCCTCTTAAAAATTTAATTAAAGGGTCATTTTAGACACCTGAAATGGCCAGTTCTGAAATCTGAATTATGTTTCCAGATTCTTACTGAACAAATGAGGTGCTACTGACTGAGCTCTTTCATTTTAATATTTGAGTTTGTTCAGGATATTGCTTCATTTATATTTATAAAATGAATGCACTTCTTTGAATTCTTGTAGGGAAATGTCTTTGTGGATAGGGATGGGAAGCATTTTCGCCATATTCTAAATTGGTTGAGGGATGGTGTTGTTCCTTCTCTAACAGACGATAAATACTTGGAGCTTCAGCGGGAAGCAGAATATTATCAGCTACTTGTATGATATACTTATCTTCTAGCTGGTTAACATCTTAATTCCTTTCTGCTAAGTGTGAGCCACTTGATAAAATGTCCTTGCAGCCTTGAATTATCTGTTTGACAATCATTCTTCATTGTTACCATGATGATATGTTGGTCCCTTGGTCTTCATTTTCTCTTTTCTCCTGAATGTTATGCTTCTGTTTTTCTTTTGAATTAACAAGAGGTTATTGTTCGGCTGCTCTTCATTTCGGTCAAAAGAAGTTCAATTACAACTATGATGTTATTTGACCTAGGTTCTTTTGCTAAGAAACTATAAGTTTGTCAACTTGTCTATAAGAGAATAATGGATATATGACCTTTTACACGTTGGAGCAGAAACCACCAATCTGCCAATAAAAAACCTTTAGTCAGTCAGCCTGTGTCTTAAATTCCATATATTGTCCACCTCATGGTGAAAACCATATCTTTTTCGAAGTCAGTCTTTAGTAGTTTGATTTGAAAATTGTTCTCCAGTTTTAACATGTTTAGTTTAGTTGACAATATATTTCACATGGAAGTCTGCTTCACATTAATGTTTTTACTATGTCATTCTTATATACTTTGATGTTCTCATGTTTAGCGTTTAAGAAAAATAAAAATATAAATCACAAACATTTTTTATTAACATTCTGGTTGTCTTGAGAAATTACTGATAAATTACTATCTCTAACTTTTCATAACAGTACAAATAATTTCATGTGTTATCCAGGGATTAATTGACGAGATCAACAGTGTTTTAAATAGGAGGAAACCAGACGATGATTTAGAAACTGAGTTGACACGTAAAGATATCATCAAATGCACACAGTCTGAGAAAGTTAGGTTACGAGGAGTTAATCTTTCTGGCCTTGATCTTTCCAAACTGGTAATCTTTTCTGGTCTCAAGTGCTTGGAAGAATTTCCTTGCACTATGATTATATGCCTGCTTGGTTTTGGTTTGTTGTGTATGCTACTGCATCACCATTAACCAATATATAAATGAAAACTTGATCAAATTCTTACGTGTTATATTTTGTTTTTTCAATTCCATTGCAAATTGGCAAATGTGCATTATATTATGCTAGAATTTGAGTTTGAATACATGTTCCTTTATGTCTGTCTACATTTACTATATGTAATCAATTTGAGACATGTGCTGGTGAGTCAAATCCTTTTCATCCACCCCTTGATAGACTCTCCTTGGGTGGGAAATGATTGAAGATCAATATGTCTACAGTATTTTCCATTGAAATTTAAATCTGCAGGATCTGTCAGATGTTGACTTCAGCTATGCATGTCTCAAAAGCGTTTTCTTCTCTCGGGCAAATCTTCAGTGTGCAAAATTTCGGGTGGGTTCAATTTAATGATATGTAGTGTCATAATACAAGACTAACTACTCATGTTCTGAATGTTTACTGTGATCTGTTCTCATGAAACCTTCTATTCTAATGTAGGATGCAGATGCTGAAGGTTCTATCTTTCACAATGCGACTTTGCGTGAGTAAGGCTCCTAAAGCAATACATGATTTCTCCTTACTAATGCATTCAAGAATATCCTTTATAAATTTATATTGCCCAGCGAAGATGTGAATTCACTGGGGCCAATCTTCGTGGAGCTGTATTAGCTGGTGCTAACCTTCAGAGTGCAAACCTTCAAGGTAATCTTTGACTGTAATGACTAATGATAATTACTTGCTAATTTTTCAGGCCGATCTAATTTACAGTGTGCTCTTTCCAGTTCCATTCTTTTTTTTTTTTTAATCAGCTAAGATATATTATATATTTATACATATATGTGTGTGTGTGTGTGTATTAAAAATGTAAAAGCTAATGTTCCCAAGAAGGAAACAAGAGCAAGAGAAGTACTCCAAGACCCAACCCATTACAGCAGATATGAGCCTAACTACTGAACTGAAAAAATTATCTGAATACATTGAGTGGGGGACAAATTATTCTAAGGTCCTTCATGAGACCTTGAATCATTGGGGGTGATTGTTTCCAATTTCGACTCCTGTGTGAGAACGAAAGGTACCCTGTGTTTTGTGATTAAGCTAGAGAGAGAGAGAGTTTTCTTGGCCTGAGAGTTAAGGATCCTGCAGTTCCAAGAGAGGAATCTCATGGCCCCGTGACTGAGTGGGACGCTTAGCAGTTAGCTTCCTCATTGATTGTTTGAAGTCTAGCAATGATTTCCTCCCGTGGACATGCCACGGTCATGCCAAGGGAGAGGCAAAGATCCCAGGTGTCTTCAGCTTCTTTCCGGGCTACGGATGAGTCCGATGTAGCACTGTTTTCTTGTGCAGTGATGGGGGAGGGGGTGTGGTGGTGCAGTTCCATTCTATTGTGTATCAGTGCCTCATAATTCTCTTACCACTCTCCTTGTATATTAATCTGCTAATGAAGTTACCAAGACAGTTTATTTAGCATATCTGTAGGCAGTTGCATGGTGCCTGAATATTCTTTCTTCAAACTCATCATTTTATAAGCTTAAGTAATATCCAGGAGTGCTTAGCTTTTTTCCTTAGTATTGCCAAAGCAAGCACTGCTTGGGTGCATAACCAAAGGAATGGCAATATAAATAGTAATTTATAATGGAGTGGTGAGTGGAACTGATTCTTACAGGTTGAAAGTTCCATACTATTTATGTGCTTATATAGAAGCTGGCATGCAACATTGTAAGAGATGTAAAGAAGGCTGTCTTCATGAATATTGTATAATTGTAAATAGTAATACCTAGTTACTGGTAACTCGGGACTGTTCAAGTAGTGAACCGACACAGTTCTTTATGTTGCCTTTTGTTGAAATATAATCCTCCCTCCTTCAATGAGTGTCATGTTTGTCTTGCATTTTTCCCCAGAATTCGTGTTCTCTTTCCTTTTTACGAAGTTAGTTATATGATAAATTAACAGTAGTATCATATAGCAAGTTAGTTATTATCCCTTGAGGTTATTGCAACACGTGCCCGTGGGGATACAAGAGTAGTTGTACAACATTAACTAACTACTTGTTAATTATTCTTAAAAAAAATAAAAAAACAAGACATTCATTTTGGGATGAAGTATAATTTAATAAGAATGGCGACAATACTTGAACTCGTGACCTTTAGATCAACAACTCTAATACCATATAGTGAACCAACTCATAAAAGGTTAAGCTGATAGTTGAAAGCCAAATATAATGAACCATTACCTTTTTGCAGTTATTTTTTGTTTATATTTTTTTGCACCTGATTTCACTTTCTAAGCACCAATGATGTATGGAAATGAAGGACTAATACCATCAAACGAGAAGTATATGGATGTATAGTAGGTTCCAGTTGCATAGCATTACACCTACACTACCTCCTATGAATATTTGCGTTTAATCTACAACAAAGAGCTGAGCACTACATTTCTTATTAAGAGCTAAGACATTATTTTCTCGATTTTTTTTTTTGGAAGTTATTATTTTCTCAAATTAGTCCTGAACATTAAATTTTTCTCACATTGCAGATGCTTGTTTAAGAGACTCTAGTTTCTGTGGAGCTGACCTGCGTTCTGCACACTTGCAGGTTTAGGATGTTATTTATAGTTTTGATAGTTCTTCCCAGTTTATTCTTCTTTTTGGTTTTATGAATCATCTGGCAATGAGCCATGGTTATCTGCTCTGGTCTTCATGAAGTTTGCTCAATCTATGTTATTTCTCTACACAATCTACTGCTATCATAAGGTGGAAATCCATATACTTAACAGATCCCCTTTGCTTCATTCCTTAAACTCCCCCCTCTGAATTTAGATACTTATTTGATGATAGAAGAAACCCAAATGGTTTTCCCTTTTCATCAATTTTAAATGAAAAAATTTACTTTGATCAGAAAATGTGAAAATCAGCTGCTAGATAGAGATATAAAAAAGGCAGGACTGATATGCTCATAGATAAAGAGAGGAACAAAAGTGAAAGAATGCTAGAAGATTTTAGGCTCCAAATCATAGCCTGGCCTTGGGCTTGTACTAGAACATTGAGGCTGCGTTTGGATTTGAATTTTTGGTTTGGGAATGAGAATAGGATTCCTATTGATGATGTTTGGACTAGAACACCTCCTTTTCATTTTCATTTCCAAAGATGTACGTAATTGAATCCCATTCCCATTTATTCACTCTCTTAGGTTACAACTTATACTGGAAAATTTCAAAACTTGGTCCTCAAATATCCGATTGAGATGTTTTTTTGTTCCGTGTAGTTTTTAGGAGGAACGTGATTATGAGTTTAATTTTTTTTTTTTGTTGAAATAATGCAAATTTATAAGCAAAAAATGTAGGTAAAAAGAAAATAAATTGGTTTCATAACTTTGTGGTCCAATGTCTGAATGGAGTGGTTTCATGGTATTTATTTTAAACTTTTTTGAGGAACACTTGAGTTCCGTTTTTTAAATGCATACTTATGAGCAAATCTAGACATTTTAACTCCGAATATTGATTTTTTGTAAACTTTCCAGAATCTTTAATGACAACTGTCACTTTTTTGCATAATTATTTAAATATTTTTCTAAAAGTGTGAATAGTTTGATCAATTTCATTATCTAACATTCTTTAAATTTGTAAACCAGCCAATAACAATTGGTATGAGGATCATTTATACCCACATTTTAATTGAGCCAAACATTACTTAGGAATGACAATAGAGGGAATAGCAATGAGAATGAATGTCATTCGCGTTCTCATTAATTATTAAATCCGAACTCTACCTTAATTGATTATGCTTCGAGAATTAATTGTAACTAGAAAATCAAATAGTTTTCTAGTCTATGTGAATTTTTCTCTTGGAGAAATGATGTGTGTCTAGACATATTTTATAGTTGGTTAGAATGGTTCACTATAACAGTTAACAGTTAAGAAATGATTACATTGTTAAGTGAAGGTAAAGGGAATGTTTGCATAAATATTAACTAAGCAAAAGGGGAAATTATATGAAGACAAGAGGAAGGAGGCATTGGGAATGTAATTTCCTGTGTGAAGATGTATTTTAATTATTCTGGCTACTGTTAAAATGTAATTCTGAAAAGAAGCTTATGAAAAAGGAGTAAAAATGGTATCTTCATATGTTGATATTATGTGCTGAGCACCTATGTTTACCTATGTTCTATCTGAAACGGGGGCATCTCGAGTTTCTACCTTGCTTGGTTGTTGTCAGGGTCCATTAATCACTCTTATTTTTTCAGACTGCTGATCTTACTAATGCCAATCTAGAGGGCGCTAATCTGGAAGGAGCTAATCTAAAGGTGAACACTTTCTCAACCTAGTTGTGTATATATATGAGAGAAGGTGTCAATGATTTAAGAGTAGATTATTAGACTTAAACTTAGTTGGAATTAAAGAATGATGGAAAGCCTATCTTCAGTGGGCAGTTATGCTTTTATTCTCAATGAACTTGTGATTGCATTACTTGGTAAGATATTGGGGATACAAACCTTGCCAGATAGACCACATCACTTTCATACTTTACCATTGTGTGATAGAATGTCTATTGGGGTGCACTATAGCTCAATTTGTCGATCTGCATGATGACATTCCATGTTCACAAGTCATTACTTAGAAATTAATCATCACCCCAACTTATTTTTTCTATAGTAATGGAATCTTTACCATATCGACTGGTGCTGGAGGCCTTTGCTTTGTATAAAACTAATAGAATGTCTTTCTTTTTTGTTTTAATCAAATTACCTGTGAACATGTCTGCAAGTGTACAGAGTACAGACGTTTCATGTTTGTTCTGCAAATTTGTAAAATTCCTGTACGATTCTTCAATTAGTTTTTGCCGTGTTCTTACTGAGAGTTTGGTTCATTTGAAGTATGCAAGTCCTTAGCAAAGTTTCAGTTTGAGTGATTGAACCATATCTGAATCAGCAAAATGCCTTACTTTCTGTTCTTTGAGATTAACTTAAAAGGTTAGCTTGTGTAGTTCCAAGGGTAGCTTTTTAAAACTATTGGTGTTTCAGGGTGCAAAACTGAGTAATGCCAATTTGAAGGGTGCAAACCTCCAGCGAGCGTATCTACGCCATGTCGATCTTCGAGATACAGTAAGTAAAACAGACTGCTTTAAAATTCTGTGAATATATTCTGGTGTTCATGAGATGAGCTAGCTATCTTGAACCTTTTGATATATTCAATTGTATATATTATACTGGATAGCTGTCTTCACATTTTTTAACTATTTGCTGTGTGTTATATGCTCCACATTAGCTTACAGGGTGGCTTATAGTATTTTGAATCCTTTGTGATGCTTTTCATTGGTTTGAGTGCATTTCACTTCATCAACTACAAAATACTAGGCCAGGCATATCATTTGTTATTTTATTTTGTAAAGCTTCAAGGCATTATTTAAAAGAACATTATGTAGTCTTAGTAAGAGAGGAAAGGTTAAGGATTTCTGGTGTGAGATATCACATTGTTCGAGGAACCCTAGATGCTGTCGGAGTAAAGGATGGTCAAAAAGGGTGTTACTGTTATTCTCAAGAGATGTCAGGCTATTCTCAGCCATTTAAATACACATGTTTGGTCAAATCATTTGTTGTTACATTTTGGCAGCATGGACGTATTAGTAATTTGAATGAAGGAATTAATGGAACCCACGCCTACGATTCCATCACCTTTGGTGTATTTTGTAAGAACTAGAATAATTGATGACGATACACATCTGTTCGTTCACTCTGTGGTTCACGAAGAGGGAATACATAATAGATAGATTAAATTTAAGTTAGAGAATGGTGATTTTGCTTCTTTATCTATCCTCTCTGTGTCTGTCCAAATTGAGAGATTTAAAATATGTGTGCTCGGAAGGATGGTTGGACTTTGGATTTCATCCAACTTTCCGTGTCAAACAGAGGATGGATGCTCTTCATCCTCCCTATCAAAATGGGCTGAGAAAATACCCTTTTAGGAATTCTTTGCATTTTTTACCTCTTTGTGCTTTGCAAGAAACTACTTTCATTTTGTTAAAATGGAATTTGTCTTTGGCACAGAAATTGAGGTAGCATTTGTATCAAATTAATTTGGAAAGAAATGGAACACCTTTCTCATGACCAAAACCAAAAAAGACCTAATCCAAACATGATGAATGAGAATCTCATTCTTGATTCCCACCAAAATTCTAATTCAAATGATACCTAAGATCCTAAGACAGCGTACAAATAGACATCTTTGAACACCAAATTCAGTTTTGCGCAATCTGCTGCAAAAAGTTGTAGGATATCTCTATTACAATGTTAATTTTAGAACTGGGTTTCTTGTCGGTCATTAAGTTTCTGTTATTTGTTTCATTAAGCATTTGGAAGGTGCAAAGCTTGATGGGGCCAATTTGCTTGAAGCAATAAGGTAGTGGTGGAGCAAAGATCGAGTATACTTCATCTGCAGACCACTTTTCTTTTCTGCCAGAAACTTGGAAATTTCAGGTTAGCAAATTTGTTGACAGTTAATTTGAACAATCTGTTAATAGTCGGATTTGTAATTTATCTTTATCTACTTTTTCTTCTGCTATAATGATCATGGACATGGCAGCTACTCTAGTTTTT
The DNA here is from genome assembly GCA_036897625.1 of Pelargonium cotyledonis. Lineage (NCBI taxonomy): Eukaryota > Viridiplantae > Streptophyta > Magnoliopsida > Geraniales > Geraniaceae > Pelargonium > Pelargonium cotyledonis. The sequence continues at coordinate 9,586 of JAYMTA010004541.1, forward strand.
ACCTCGCTGAATTGAAAGGTCATTCTGTGCTTTCTTTTTCATACAGATGAATAGATAACCCGACATATTAACTGGAGTGACGACTATTGTAGCTAATTCAGTAGAAACGTTCATCCTATTCCAATCTAGTTATGAGTACCAAATATAATCTTGCATCGTCAAAAGATTCAAAGTGGGAATTTCCATCATTTAACTTTGTCTCGATTATTGTTAACGAACATTGCTTTCGAAACAAGGAGTATAAGAAAATGATCAATCACATCATAAATCTGATTAGTTGATGTCATTAAGTCACATTTGTCAGTGAATATGTCGTGCACATTGTCCTGATTGACTGATTAAATAAAATTTTCTCACAAGAAGTTGTAAATATCAAAGCTGATGAACTATTTGGATTTGTATAAAATAATCACAAGATTAGTTAAAAGATAGCGATCTCAATAATAAAAATAATGTGTTGACAGTTAGTTCTTAGGAAGCTTTGTAGCTTTCTAGGACCTTCCTTTGTCCTTTAACGTCTCGTGCGATTCCCTTTGATTCCATTTTTATTTTCTGCACAAGAAAGTTGTCGCTAGTTCTCCTTATTTTTATTTTTTTGTCTGGTGTTTATTGCAATATTTTTGTTCTGATATTTCAGTTCTGTTTTATACACAGTTTTAATGAACCAATATGTCTTGTTTGGTTGGAAAAATATGAAAGTGGAAGGTCAAAGAAAAAACGAGTTCAAATAATATATTTATGTGATAAGATTTTTCATAGTAAGAATTCAACTTTATTAGTTGGAATTTAGTTACTAATTTATAAGTAACTTCACATTGTCATAATATTTCAATGGGCAACCATTTTTTTTTTTCGTGTGTGTACTGGTTTAATCTAATTCGGGTCTAGTCAATAACATGACATCCTGATGGGTAAATTTGCATTTCCATTAATACAAGCAAAATTTAGCTTGCATTACATGTGAAAAGTATGATTCACCGGTTCTCAAAAAAAAAGATAGAATGATGCACCGGACAACTTTATTAGATTGTTGTGAGGATACACTCAAGCGCGTCAACATCAAGAGTACCCTCGTTCACATTTAAGTAATCTCTTGACAGAACTCTTGCCTGCCTTTAGAACATATGCCGTGAACTTAACCCCAAATAATTCACCTCACCAAAGACTCGAACCGCACTTCGAGAAATGCTAAGATATGGAGAGTGATAGGGACAAACGTGATAAAACACACGGACAACGTGCGTCCGTGGCAGAACCTTCTTGTTGAGTGGAGCTTTTGCATCTTGTAAGGTCTGCGCGAAGTGCATTATCAGTATCTCACCAATTTGTCTCGACATACTCTCGAGCATGCTTACTAATTCGAGACAAAACTCAATTCTCCGGCATCTCTAAAACCAGAAAAAAGATGTTAAGACGTTACTTGACGCAGTAAACTCACCTAGAGGGTCCATTTCACACCTCATGACTCTCGTGTGGCACGTGGAGACTGTGAAGCTCAACCGACGTCCATGGAGGATACACCCTTAGTAGAAAAGAGAAGAAAAAACTGAAAAATGAGAAGTAATAAAGAAATTGGAGAAGAAATGAACATCACCAAAAAAAACTAAAGACCCAGTACTATAGTGTACAACAAGTGATTTTGGTGATGTCGTCACGGTAGAATTGGTCTTTGTTTGCGCAAAAAGATCAATAACTTATGTAGCCATAAGCCATGTAATTAAGTTTTTAGTTGAATTAATCAATGTTTTTATATCAAGTTTGTTAACCTACTGATGCGTCATTTTTGACTCGGTTAAATTAAGCATATTAAGAGTTGTTTTCGTTTAATCCACGTGCTATGGTAGTTGCATGTTTTGAAAGTGTTTTAAGAATGAAACTCTGGGGCGAAGCTGAAGGAGTGGGTTCTTACTTTTGGTACATGCGCAAAGATAACATACTATTAAGTGGAGACTCTAGTGTAACCTGGGAAGCTGCCCCAAGCATGAGAGTAAAAATCTCAATCGGGAGAATCTAAATCATACATTGTTAAAGAAGGCTCTATAGGGCGTTTCTAGTGAGACAATGTAGAGAAAAAGGTCTCTAGGTAAATTTTGAGCCTTCTTCCTTTTACCAAAGGATAAGTATTAAAACTTACTAATGCATATGTTTTGACTGGGGTCAACTCAAATAGACTTGGATGTCGATGTGTCGAGTCTTCTTGTCCACGTACGCAATGGTAACCTAAAATATTCGAAGTCCTGAGTTGGGTGGCCGTCCATGTAGCTTGGTCTTCCTGGCACATGTCACCTGCACGGACCAAAACACCAAAGAACGACGACCCAGGTGGTGATACGGGACACTGCCTCCGACCCGAAGTAAGTCCGCGAAGATCACAAGAAAGGTAGAGAGCTTTTTAGAGAGATAAAGTAAAGTGAACAATGAGAGGATCCCCTCTCTCTTAGAGAAGGGGTATTTATATTAAACCTTAGGAGTGTCACGTGTCACCATGTGACTGGCTGAGAATGGAGTGGACCCAACTTAGGAGGCATAGGATCTTGGTTGACTTTGGTTGACTGTTTGTCACCTTGCATGCCGGAAGGACGCAGTCGATCTTTTGCGTCGTCCCGTGAACTAGAAGCGGGTGATGATGACCTTGTAAGCCAATGTTGCGCAGGACATGGTTCCTAGTCCTAGAAGTGGCTCAAGCGTGGTCGAGGTGATGAGTGGTGCAAACGTTCACCCGGGACGACCCGAGTAGCGGTTTAATGTGGGGACGCGTCGTGGTCGTTCATCTCATGTTCGTGCCTGGATGGCCCGGGCCGTACTTTGATGGCGTGGAAGTCTTGAACGGATCCATGTACGAGGCCGAATGGACGTCTAGATGTGGGTGATCGTGCAAGAGGGTGATGGGCGGATCTGCGGATGTGGTTGGATGGATGTGGAGCCACGGATGAATCCACGG
>JAYMTA010004542.1:0-12524 GCA_036897625.1 Pelargonium cotyledonis
ATATGGATTTGTCATTTTGCCAGTATCAAATGACATAAAGACTAGTGTTTGATGACGAATGACCTATAACGATAGAATGTTAGACTGTCACTATAGTATACAATCAGAAGCTAGTTAACAATTCATGTCTCTTGCATATTACTAGAATAGGTTATTTTTCATGCATAATATTAACACCTGAGATATCTTGAGCTTGAAGGAGGCCCGCCCATGCAATAGTTTACATGGTCTATCACAAGAAGCAAATTCAATTCCATCGTAAGTTGTCAAGAGGGGAGCTTCTTCATCACTTGTGTTCTCCACAGGTGCCCCAGTGTCAGCATACAATAGCGAAGCAACAACCTATGAAGGGAAACCAAGAATATACATAAATACTATATTCACTTTTAAAACTGAAAAGCAAACATTTTGAGAAGCAACATTAATAGAATACTTTAAAAGGACATATAGCAGAAAAATGTCAGAGACATGAACCTCAAAGTCCTTGTTCAGAGGCTGGCCAAGGGCATCCGATAAAACAACATCCAAAGAAAAATTTCTGCGACAAGATGCCTGTGATTTCATAGATAGAGGTAATAATATACATTAGAATACATCTCGGAGTAGTCCAGTTGGAAATCTGGAATGAAACTTCAGAGAAGACAAGTCAGTTATAGAGCATTGTGTTGATTGACAGTAAATATATTCCGAGGGCAACTGAAAGTTTAGTGTGACAGAATATTAATTATATAGAAACGAAAATGGAACAGCGCAATGAACTCATCAAAATAATAGAACTTCTCATTACCTTTATATCTTTTACACATATAATTAGCCATATAGACATTTAATGTGGTAGCAGAACTCCAACATTAAGAATCAACGAACTCCTTTCAGCACAAGAGAGTTTAAGAAAAATTTATTTTTGTCTTTTTGCAAATAGATGTTAGATGCGAGTAATTATTTACTCCATTATCCACTCAACAATTAATTCTTCTAAAACCAGGGGCATCTCAATTTGTATCTTATCAGATAAGAACAATTCAATGAGGTGGCTCCTTGCCGTAGTTTATCACTGAAAATGACAAACACATCAACTAAAGCTCATCTGAATATAAAATGAAGTTCAACAAAAGCCCATTGTACCCAAAAGGCTAGTAAAAATTATCCCCACACTAACACGAGATGTGGATCCTTATTTAAGGATTAATACAATATTTTAACATACGAGAGCTGTCTAACCTTGCCACCGACAATGCTCCAAACACCATCCTTGTCTTCTTCAATCTCAGAGGCAGACGAATTATCAATTGATAGCTGTAGAGGTGGATCCTGCCATAAGAATATTTATAGTCAGTAATTCAGTTCCAACAAATGAAACAAATGAAAGAAAAATATCAAAACAACCACTCACCTCAACAAAATGATCCTTTATAGAGGACTTTTGAGGTATGACATTCACATTGTGGACATAACCCTTACAATCCTCGTCTGAACTCACCAGAGTTACTCTTCTAGAACCATTTGAATCAGACTCTTTGTCAAACAAGGAAGTTAAAGGCTTCTGTCCCACATTTTGCCCATCAATGTGCAGCCGGATAAAATCAGTAGATATCTAACAAAGAACCGCCAGCCGTAAGTATCTTAAAATTCTGAGTTCCAAAACATTAGCACATAAATGATGCACCTATCAAACTATACAATTCAGTTACTAGCTCTTCAAGGAGTAACGTAGTAACTTGAACAGTTACTAGGTGTAATACATAACCAACTGTTCAATCAAGAACTCACTGTTTTACTATGCCAAACTTCAAACACAAATCATCCACTCAATTGTGGTGATCTCCAGAAAATATAAATTATTAAAAACAGATAACAGTTAAGAATATTATGCGAGTAGATGTTAAACTTATGAGACACTAATAGCATACCTCGCATCCCACATGAATCCACTTTTCCAAAGAAACCTCCATCTCTTGAGATGCATATGGAACGTCTTCCCCCACACAAGGATAACCAGGATCAGGAGCTTCCTTGTGTAAGAAAGACACTGGGAAAAACACCAGTTTCTTCTTTTCAGTCAGAACAAGAAAAGGAGCATCACCCATGGTATCCGAGTGCACCTATATGTCCAAGTAAGCACAATGTAATTAACCAACCCGTTGTGCGGGGGACAAGTAAGAGCACCATAGCGGATAAATTCTAACCACATTATAGAGCACTGTAAAGGACAACAAACACATAAATGAAGACAACTCAAAATCACCACCCTTGACACCCTGCAGGCCGCAACATAGTTAAATAACTCTCCTCAAACATATCCTCACACACAAAGTTTAATACTTTAAGAAAAATAACTCAATGACAGAGGGCAGTTGAGCTGCACAGTAAAGATTGGTTAAGACTGTATGCTCATAGCTCCTGGAACTCTTATTGATGGAATGAACATATGATGCATTGTGCACAGTCAGGAAAATGAAAGCATATTTTACAGGATTGGCTCAAGAAACACAGAATCCCATCTGGTTCACCATAAATGCTTAAAACTGCAAAATCTAATTAGTCTAAATTATGACAGCACAAAATAGAATAGTGAAAAACATGACCTTAAGATCAAAACCATCAGAAAAGACCTGGGAGGTGTTAGCAAGTAGAAGCAAAAACCTCTTGAATCCACATATAACACAAGGACGCAACAATTTCGGACCACATTGATCAATGTATGAAACAAACTCATCAAAAAGAGATAGGTATTCCAGCTACACAAAAAAACAAGGACTTGACTGCCCAAAAGTAGTGAAATTTACCATAAACGCACAACCAAATTCGTGGAAGCCATGAACAGACAACAAATCACCACTACAAAACCCATCGAAATCAGAAAATTTGCAAATGGGTACCTTTCTAAGCAACCAAATTCGAGTTCTGAAAAGGAAGGAAACAAAAGGGCAGTGTGGTTGATACCTGACGAATGACTGTAGCAGGAAGTTGAGTGGAGTTCATGAGGTAAACCCAGAAGCAGAACGAGAAAGACCCTTCTTTTACATCGATTTCCAACCTGAAATCCTTGAGCAGCGAGTACTCTGACGATTCTATTCCATTTTCAGCCATGATTTTGGCCTTTCTGATCACGAAGCTCAAGAGGGCTTGTCAAAAAATTGAAACTTTAAATCCCGAACTCTCTTCTCTCTCTACGCACACATCCTCTTTTCCCTCTTCTCTCTCAGAAAGAAATTAACAGACCAACGAAGAAAAGCTGTTCCTTTCTCTCTCTCTAAAGAAAAGAAAAAATACATGTTTGGTGGTGACGGCGGTTAGCTAACGGTTGGTGCTTTGTTCCGGTTCTTCTCCTCCAAAATGGGCTGCTATCTTCTGCTTCGCGCAATGTGAGTGAACCTTTGCTCCCAATAATAGAGAGCCACGTGAGCAAAGTAATTTTAAAATGCTGACCTGGATTTTCTACATAAGCTTTCACTTTATCCTAATCCAAGTGCAAGAAATATAGTTTTATTTTTCTTTTACTTATAGTCAAAATGTGTCTAATGAGTATGATCCAATCAACCACTTTTTAAGATTGTTGTGTTTCACTTCCAATTTTAAATTGGGTAGAAGTATTATATTGGGTAAAATTAATGGTTAATACTGTAGATTTCAATCTCATAACCTATTAAGAGTTTTTTTTTTTTTTTTTAAGGGTAACGCTTTCATTAATCAAAAAGTTGAATACATCAGGTAACCTAACATACTCAATTAATCAAACTTGAACGTACAAATCAAAGCAAACCCTAGCCGTACATCGCTGATTTCCAAACCTAAAGAGACACCACTAGTCTCAAGAATTGCCAAAGGCACCAAACCGATCAACACATAACCAAACACCAAAAACCAAACCTAAATTAGCAAATCCAACCCGGACATTTTGAGTCCTAACATGAGACTCAGAAAGGCTAATTCAAAACAAACTCTCCTTACCCCTACAATGAATCTAACCAAAAAAGCAACAATTAAGCCAAACCAAACAAATAAAACGAGAAATAAACTATAAAGAACTAATAAAGTATAGAACAAACAAATCAAACCAAAATCTAATTGATGTAAACCATAAACTATCTGTGGATACGCACATCCTTCGCCATGATCGCACTTCGCTTTATCGAAAATAAACCTCAAACCTACCGTTGTCAACTTCTCGCCGCTATAGTCTGAAAAAACCGCTCCGAAACTGAACTGATTTCCGCCGCCTACCAACGCACAGAACTGAACTTGTCCCTCAATGCAGCCTCGCCGGCCGACTGCCTTCCGGTTTCACGTCCAACCGCTGCCGCCTTTCCGATCCAGACCTGCCGCCGACACCCTCAAGAACTGAAAACTAAAACCTAAATACTAAAAATCCTAAAATGCTACTCTTTTGAGAGAGAGCATAAACCCTAAAATGCTACTCTTTTGAGAGAGAGCATAACCTATTAAGAGTTTGTTTGACTAATAAAAAGTACTGGCTGTTTATAAAAAAAATAATAAAAAAGAGTTTGTTTGAATTGTTTAATTAAGATAAAAAGTTAAAATGTATGAAAAAGAAGTTTCAAATTAAATTTTGTAAAATAAAATGCATAATGATAAATTTATTTAACTGTCGAAAGTATATATAATAATCAATCAATCATTTTCAAATAAATTTTTTTTGTTTGGATAAAAAAAAATTAGCATAATGTATTTAGTCTTGTATCTTCGTAATCATTTGTTATAAGATGTACCATCACAACCATTGTGAACTCTTATGTCATGCTAGATTGTGATAAACTATGGCTAATGATAAAGAAGTTTGAGGTTGTTAGTACATGTGTCAATTTGTGAGAAATAAAAATACTCTTAAAATTATACGTACCATCACTATAAACAACATTTTACTTTAAAAAGTTAAGCACATTACTTCAAATATTATTTTGTTAATGTGCATTGTTATCATTCTCCAAATATTATTGAGTCCATCTCCATCTTGGTTTTCCAAAGAAAAAGAACACACATCTTAGACTTTTAGTAAGAAGAAAACAAATATGATAAACCGTAATTATTGAAGTATCAAACATATTAGGATACTCCATTATTCGATCCTAGGATCGGAACCTGGCTTTGATATTTTTTTTGGGCTTACAATTTGGGCCGGCCCATTTTTTTTGAAAATATATAGCTTTCTAATATAATGGGCTTGCTTACTAGGTGACTATTTGGAAGAATTTTTCCTTGGAAATTTATGTCCAATTCCACTAGCATGAATCAATTTTGTATATGAGACATTGTTGAACACACATTTTGTGGTTGATGAGTTTTTTTTTTCTTTTCTTTTCTTTTCTCACTCACAAAAAAGAGATGTGGATATCAATTTTTTTCAAAAATTAATTGTCATGCTATTAGTAGGTTGTTATATCTTGTTTGCACTATAAATTTTCCAACAATCAACTATTTTTTTGGTTGACAAGTGGTAAAGAATGTATGGTGGTATCATACCATACCCTACATTTTTCACATGATACAACACTTCCTTTTCTCTCTTGCTTTTTTGCTCCAAAGGATGAACCCTAAACCTCTTCTCATATTAGAAATATCTTGTTTCTAGAAACATATTTAAAGGATCATATATACAATGTAATCTTAATTAAACCTGCTAGAACATATATATGCATGAAGATGAAAAAATATATACAACAATAATTAACTTCTCCAATAACAAAGGATTACAGTTTGCAAATTTGGCACTTATTTTTCTAAATTTTATTTATTAATATAGGATATATTTTGCATCAACCCATTTCAACAAACTAGAAAATGATGCATTTGACATTTAAGTTGGGTCCACATAATCATGGGTGTATCAAATTCAAAAGAGTTTCAGAGGCAAAATGGAACATGTGAATTACACATTGCACAAAAGGCTCATGAGAGGCTACTAACCTTATTAGATAACATTACATTGTCAACAAAAATGTGTGAAAACACCCAAAAGTTGCTTGGTACAATTGCCAGTTGCCACCATCTCCATAATTGTTATACGTCAAATGGAAATTATTATAATTTTGATATCAAGGCATTTTCCACCCAAAAATAGGAAGGAAAAAAGAAAAAGAAAAAAGAGCTCACTGTGCATCAACAAGCTGTCCTGTTGTCTTGTCTTCTGTTTCTACTTCTTCAGAATACTGATTGGTGATCTTCTTCAATGACTGCATCTACCACTTGAGCTCCTAAGGTTTGCTTCTCTTTTCTGTCCTTCACCTTCACTAAAATTTTCAATTCTGGCATGTGGCTATGAATCTGTTGCATCATCATCCTAATTTTCTTTGATTCATTATTTTGATATTGCTAGAGACTGAAACACCAATAACAGTTCACTTTATTGTGTTGACAGTATATTTTTGTACCATCAACTTCAAGAAAGCCATGCCTATCTTTTTCAAGAAATTGAAAATTCATTGATCTACCTATCTGCAACACCAACTTGCTTATGTTCATCTCAGCATCTCGATCTCTTGTAGAATCCAATGCCTAATTCACTGGTTTTAGCATTCTGCATCACAATATGCTGCTTGGCCTTTATCGCGTCGAAGATTATTATTTCCATCCTCCTATATAAACGTTGGAAACGAAAGAACATGGTGTTTCAAGATGGGTTCTCAGGTACATTGTCAGTTCATAAAGCCAGGAAACTAACTATAACTTCTAATTCGGCCTCTTCTTCGAAAAAGTTGCTAATTTTTACAGTATCACAGGTGGAAAGATGGTGATGTTTAGATCTCCAGCAATTCAGTCCTTGACATCTAATGCATTCTTGAAAAAGACATTGAAACTGAGCAACAAGGACATTATTGGCTCTGGAGGTTATGGTACAGTATATAGGTTGAACATAAATGAGTCTATAGCATTTGCTGTGAAAAGACTGAGTAGAGGAAGTGCAGACAGAGATCGAGGATTTGAGAGGGAACTGGAAGCAATGGGAGATATTAAGCATCGCAATATTGTGACGCTACATGGATATTACTCCGCCCCTCATTATAATCTTCTCGTATACGAGCTGATGCCTAATGGAAGTCTGGATGGTTTTCTACATGGTATGTATGCAATGATACTTGAAACTCAATATTTCAGATTTTGAGTTTTGGATCCAATATTGAATCTTAGCAGCAATATCATCAAGAAGTTTTTGATATGGTGGCATCTATTGCAGCTTTCTACCTATGTTGCATGCATTTCCTTTGATGCTTTAAAATCATTTATGACACCGAATAATTGAAGTATGAATGCTTTCTACTTGCCAAATATGCTTATGCTGCTTCAAACACAAGAATTCAGAAGTTTCTGATATTATGGCCTATATTACAGTTCTTGGCATGTATATATATTTCATACTTTTTGGGGTGCTTTTAAGTGATTATTTGACATTGCAGGAAGATCACCAAACAGGAAGCATTTAGATTGGCCGTCAAGATATAGAATAGCAGTAGGAGCTGCAAGAGGAATAGCGTACCTTCATCATGATTGCATCCCTCACATAATCCACAGAGATATCAAGTCGAGCAACATTCTGCTAGACCAGAACATGGAGGCTCGAGTGTCAGACTTCGGATTGGCCACATTGATGGAACCCGACAAGACTCATGTCTCAACTTTTGTGGCTGGAACTTTCGGATACCTTGCACCTGGTACAAGCAGCAACATAACTTTTAGTCAGTACATATGTCATCATTTTGTGCTTATTTCACTGATATATGAAAAAAATGCTGTGTAGAATATTTTGATACAGGAAGAGCAACAGCTAAAGGAGATGTTTACAGCTTTGGAGTTGTTCTGCTAGAGCTTCTGACTGGGAAAAAACCATCAGATGAAACATTTCTAGAAGGGACCAAGCTTGTAACATGGGTAAGTTTTGAAATCATTGAAGGGTGCTTGTATAAGTTGAGTTGCTGACATGATGGTAAATGTTATTTTATCTCTAAACAGGTAAGAGTAGTTGTTGAAGAGAAGAAAGAAGAGCATGTACTCGACAGTAGCTTACAGAGTTGTCCAGTTGATGAGATTAACAAGGTGTTCAGTGTTGCAATGATGTGCCTTCAATCAGAGCCCTCCAAGAGACCTACAATGGCAGAAGTTGTCAAGATGCTGGAGCAAGTAAAACCAGAGAATGTTGTTCCAGATTCTTGAGCTTTCTTTTGTGGAATCTTTGTGTAAATCTTCAGCTTATCTTGTTATGCTCTGAAATCGGAAAGCTACTGCTACAATAGTGTTCTAGTTCTAGATGTAGCTGGCTCAAGAAGAAGAAAAAGCATACCAAATGTGACTTGAAGCACTGAAAAGAAATGGGTTAGATACAAGATAGCAGAAGATTCAGTCTGACATGAATTACAGGATAGCTGGAGTCAGTCAGCATACAAATTATTCATATGCCTGTATTCCCAAACTCAGCTACAACTCGTCATTTATTTAAGCTATAGCAAGTCTCTTAAAAAGTCTCATCACCTGTCCATAGTGTGAACCAGAAGAACTCGATATCCCACAACGCAGTTCGAAGACTTCAAATCAGATATATATAAGATGTTAATATGTTATCATAGATGACATTCCTTTCAGGCTATTTGTAATTACATCACTAACATTGACTGATAGGATACAAATAACACAATAAGGTAACACTTCCAATGAAAGAGTCTGAAAATATGCAAATACATGAACTTTATATGCATCCTATGGAGATCTTAGAAACAACTTTTTTTTATATTTAATTCCTCAATTATGTCTAGCCAGAGTCAAAGAGCAAGTACATGAGCATAATGATCTGTAGCAGGTCAAATCATCATGCAATTACAAGTAAACTTTGATCAAGTTATCTCAACAAGGCATAATGTTAAACTGAAGAAAACGTGTGGTATCTACTTGAGCGATGTTGACAATCCATTGATAACTGAGGTCTTCAGAGAAGGTGAAACTGGAGCATCTCCAAAAAATACGTCATAGAGGACACAAACAACATTTGGTGACTGAATTGTGGCATTTACGGCAGAGGGCAAACCATTTGATGAGACACACACCTATAGATAATAGCAATACAACCATCTACATCAGTATGGAGACGGAAATTGAACGTATATTTATACAAGCATTTTATGGAACAAAGCATGTTCTTATATCGCTAAGATTCAGACTTACGAGCATTTTGGATGGATTCAACCAAGTTAAGAATATAGAAGTCCCTTTCTTTAAAGGTTTCCCTTCGAAAGTTTTACGAAATGTTGACAGAGCAGATTCGTCTACGGGAGTTGGTTCTTTGATCTTTGGAGAGACGTTTTCATCTAGAGCATCCCAGAAAGTTTTACCATCAATATCTCTGACCAGAACAATCTGTAATGATTTCTCAAAAGGATCTGCATTAAAGATAATTTATATCAGCAACCTGAAAATCACGAATAGATGTCTCCCAATGAGCATGTCAAAAGCAAAGCTTATTGCCTTGAAAAATGGACTTGATTAGGGCTAAACCCTCTTCAGTGTCAGGAACTGGTCGTCCTCTCCAAGTATTCAGGATATTTAAGAAGTGTTCACTTATGTAAAACCCTGCAGCATAGACCTTTACACCAATCACTGCAATAACTTTCTCCCTGTAACCTGAAATTATTGCACACCGTCAACATCATAATGCTACAAATTAAACTAAGGGCACAGTAAGACTAGACAAAATGCATTTCACTAGGCATATACCATAACTGTTGTGAACATGAAAAATAATGCACTCTAATATGGATTATAAACCTCTTTTTTTTTATAATACTTCTTTCATGTTTTTTCACTTGGCATAGTAGTGGAAAACATGAAAATTTGTAGTGAATATGATAATGTGTTGATCAAAATTGTTTTAATCGTTTGTATTTTTAACTAAATAAGATTTAAATTAAATATAGGAAAAGGAATCTAAACCGTGTAATTTTTTGCTTAGCCTAAGGCAAGTCAATCATAACATGACACCTCATTAAAATGTCACTTATACTCACCCTATGAATTTATGGGAACGGAGCGACCCGCCTAAATCCAGAAATTTTAATGAGGTGTCACTATTTATTGGCGGCTTAGCCTAAGCCAATTAGTTCTTGGCTTAGACTCCTCATACTCAATTAAATATATCTACATTACTATAAATGTATTATTGTTACACGTGCAATGCACGAAACATAAACTAGTATCATACACACCACATAATAGAAAACATTTTTGCTTCGATAATAATATACAAAATTAAAGCAACTCACCGGTTCCAATCAAAGACAATGTGTTCGAGCAACCTGGCAAACTCAAGGATGTTTGGAACTTAACTTTTGTTTTAGGTTCTTCCATGTATTCTGAACTTCCAACTGCACCAAAAGTTGAAGAGGAATTTTTTTTTATAAGCTTTGATAAGTGTCCAGAAGATGGGAAAATAAGGGAAGGAAATGAAATATACGATTGTTTTTTTCTTTTCTAAAAAAATTTGAATTGATTTATTTAAAGTCAAGAGCATGAGTCTATGATATGGCTCTGGGCAGCGCACAGCCATACCAGAGTACCAGACAGATGGATTAAAGAGAAGAAAGAGACAAATCGATGACCAATGCATCCAACGAGAGACTACAGATCCTAAACACACACAACCTGAAAGATTGAAAAGATATGGAAGTCTGCCAAGAACTGCAAAAAGAACTTACCATTGAAAAAGCTATATACTCATCCAGGCTAATGAATAACTGTAGAAGCATCCCGACACTGCCAAAATCAAAGCCAACGACCCAAACCAACACTCTTGACAAAATGAAGGCTGAGGCAGCTATGTGAAAAGTTGAAAACTTTATGATTTATTATGTCATAATTGAGATAATTAACACAATCGTTCCCAACATGCAACCAATTTAAACTGGATTCTACACTGAAATCTCTGGCGTGACAATAAATTTCAATCAAGGAACTGTTTCATCACAAAATCACATTCAACATCATCACTGCCAACATGCAGCCAACAGAAACTGGATTCTACTACGAAATCTCCAGACTAAACACACATTTTTCAAAGAAGGAAACGTTTCATCACAAAATCATGTACCCAACAACAAAAATTTCAGGAAAATATTCTATACCCTTTGCATGTTCTATTATATAGTAGCAATTATAGACACACTCAGTTTCGAACAGTTCTCAAGAGACCTAACCCAATTTGCAGGCAAAGAAAAGTCGAAATCTTTTCGCACCTACCCATAAATGGCTACTAAACTCCAGTAGCAAAAACTCATAAAAATTTGAAATTGAGGGTAGATTCGTGAGCATTACCTGTAGAAGATGAAGCAGCTGCTCTGGGAAAGAAATGGGTCGGAGCTCCATTGCGCTGGTGGTGGGAGAGATGGAGAGAAAATGTGGGTAAATGGGGAAAAGAAAGAGAATTGCAGAGCAACCCAGCTGGCTTTCTTGAAGAACAGAAGATGGAATTGGAACTCCGGGTTGCAGACGAAATGGGTGGTGATGAAACCCACATTTGGGTGGTGATTGCTCCAACTCCAAGCATATTTTTTCCCCTTCTGATTCTGCAACTGTTTCGGAGAAGAACAAAATCGGATTCCCAGTTGAGCAGTTGAAGATTTGGTCGTGGAGATGAGGAAGTGAAATGGCCTATAGGTTGAGCACATTCATCAGTCGGCTGCTGTGAATGTAACGAAAATAAACCCACATTTCAAGTAAGTTTTACTATTTTACACTTGAGATAAATTGCAATTTTACTATAAAGCACATGTAGTTTAGTAAATTGGTTTAATATGACAAATATTCATTTTTGTATCAAATATTAATTAGTTTTTTTTTTCAAAAACATTATAGTTTGTTAGAGTAAATAATTATATTAAGTATAATATTTGAAAAAAATAAAATAAAGTGGTTAGGAAAGCAAATAATTCATGTCCTCGAATGAGGCCGGAAAACGTCCTCAATTAGGGTGGTGAGTCCATGGACATGACACAAGAGAGTAGTATAAATTGTCAAAGAGTCGTTTAAAGGTAAAACTAATATTGAGCAAATATAATTACACTGTCTTATCAAATTTGAATTTTTAATATGAGTTACATAAAAAAGAAGTATTATTTAGTTTAAAAACATGGTAGGCAAACACATGATTTTCAAACAACTTATGTTAGATTTTGAATGCTACATTTGTTTTAAAATAAATCTTACTCTAATAGTATTAAAAGTGGTGAGAATGCATATGAGGTTTACACCTCACAACTTTTATGCTAAAGGAATTATTTCATAATTTTGAATTTTTTTTACAATTAATTAGAAAAACTCATCTATTAGCTAATACTAATAATCTATCAACATTCACTATAATATTATCAAAACTGTGAAAAAATATTGTATATATATGTGTATATACCAACTACAGACTACAATATGTATATATCAACTATTGTATATACTAACTACGGACTACAATATGTATATACACTATATATATACCAACTATTGTATACATATGTTTGTATATACCAACTATA
>JAYMTA010004543.1:0-12524 GCA_036897625.1 Pelargonium cotyledonis
TTTGTAGGTGCTTTTACTTGAAAGTCAAATATGAAATGGTCGACAATTTCTAATTTTACGGTCGACCATAAAAAAACAACTAGAATTAGATAAGAACTCAAAAACAGTAAAAAAATAATAATAAAAAAATTAACCAACCTAAGTTAAACTAACCTAAATTAAACTAACCCAAGTTAAAAAAAAAACCCTAACTACATATACCTCTCTTTCACATTTCTCACCCTAATTTCAGATTTTCTCTCATGAACCTCTCCCTCTCCTCTCATCTCCTTCTCCTTTCCCTTTCACCGCCGCCTCTCCCTCTCACCGCCGCCTCTCCTCTCCCACCTTGCTTCGCCGGAAACCCACCTTGCTTCACCGGATTGGCAACGCCTTCGCCTATTCTCGGATCGTACACGACGGCGTTCTCCGGCAATCCCTCTCCAACAACCGCCCCTAGAGCTCATCGACCTCGGCCACCACCACAGCGGATGGTACATGGCGGACCCACCACGATCTACGCCGGCGACGCCATCTGGGTCCAGATCCCGCTCGGCTTCAATGGCGATCCACTCCAGCGAGGCTTTCTACCGGCGAGCAGCTCCGGTCAGCCTCCACAGCCTCCGTGAATACCACCGGTGAGTCGCTCGGATCCGCTGCTATCTCCGCCTCCGGACAGCCATGCATGTGGCTATGGTGAGACCTGATTTTATTTTTCATTTGGGGTTAGTTTTAGATTGGATTTTAGGATTTGATTTGAGATTAGTCTTTCGTTTTTGTTTAGATCTAGTTGTTGGAACTGTAATTTTGAGATCTGACAAATTTTGTAAATGTTTTGTTCAATTTTGTGTACAATAATTTAAAGTAATTGGATATGTGATGTTTGATAATCTGGAAAAGAAAAAAGAGCCATTGGAGATCAAATCTGTTTATCATTCTTTCAAGGCAAGGGTAATATAGTAATTTACCCATTCAAATGAGCTCCTTCACGGAGTTACTGTTCCCCACTGGAGCAGTTTGGCTCCAGTGGAAAATTACCTCCTTTAAGGAGGTTGTTATTGTTCAGCTCCTTTAAGGAGCAAAAAATTGGTTTTTACCAAACACACTACTGTACATATGGCATGTAGCTCCTTGACGGTGGTCCTATGTGGCACCTCCTTAAAGGAGCCAGTAGAGAAAACAAACAAGCCCTAAGTCTCGTACTCATAGGACGGATGACATAATGGTGTCCAAGTGCCACATGTCACATCATTATTCATCATTTTGGTTTCTAATATTTTATGTATCATCACGTACATACTCAGGTTTCATTTGGTAATTCTACTAAAACTTTTGCAAATGTCTATAGGAGATAAAAGAAAGTAAAAGATAGAGAGAGAGAGAGTCTATAGGAGATTTGAGTTATGTTTGTTAAAATTGAGTTGTAAAAGGAGGTGAGAAAAGGAGTTGTGTTTGGTAAATTTTTGGGTAAAAGTTATAGTAATATTGTAAAATGACAAAAATACACCTTTATTTTAATTTTTTATATTAAATTTTCAAATCAGTTTGGGTCGTTGGATTAGCCAACAACTCAGCCGACCATCCATTTATTTGTGTCAATCCATTTATTTGACATACATATATCATTATAATTTTTTAACTGTAACAAGTTTATGGAAAAATCAAAATTTTGTCAACTTATTAAATGACTTCCTTTGTTGCTTGGTTCTTCATATGAATGAGAATTTATAAACTACTTGTTAGTACACAAATGCAGTAAACTGAAATGAATGTTATCGATGGGATGAGTCGCGGACTAGGTCGCTCTCTTTAAGACGTTTGCGGCACTGCCCAGAATGAATGCACAACAGACTATCAACCACAACGCCCCCAGGATAAAACAGCTCACTCTATATATTGTTCTATGTTGCACCGCACTACACAACTCAATAAACACACTATTATCTCTACTCTCAAAATCGTAAGGGAAGAGAAAACTGATGATTTATGTTTTTGTGTTGCAAAATCTGTTTTCAAAAAATGAGCTTAAGGTTCCATTTGAACCAAAAACGAACAGAAGAAGGTGGAAGACCAAGAGCCGTCAATGGAGCTTCCACTCTCTCAAAATCCTGCCCAAGAGGTGGAAAATAAGTTCCTGAAAATAAGGATCCCAATCAAAAAGATTTTTTTAAAAGAATATTTGCATAAAAATTTAGTAATGGGCCCAAGTACCCGAGCCCGGCCCGACCTGCCCGGTAGGACGGACGGTGGCGGCGCGTGCATGTATGGGAGTTGTCCCTCATCCCCCTTCCACAAAAGTGGGTAACCCCTAAGGGCCACACCCTTAGATCCAATACTATTCATTTTATACCATGAAGGTACTCTTCACTTGCCCAATGTGGGACAAGCCAAAAAACCAAATGTTTTCTTAAAATTCACAGAAGTTTCAACAATCCCTCACTTGAATTTTTTTGAAAACATATTCTTATCATTGAGCAGTTCGAAAATAAGTTTGAACATAAACAAAGGTGTCATCCGACTTGAACCTTTGCGTAGTGAATACGATTCCGATTTACCAGAGTGACTCGTAGGCTTGAACTCTAACTCAGACAAAGTACCACGCTCAACCTTTTCATAGTGTAGTTTCACAATAGCCCGTGCATTAAAGGTCCTCCATGTATATCCCAGTATAGTGAATGCTCTAGAAATTTTTGCCTCTTACATTTCATAGGAAGCGGCCCCCACTTCCACATTTACATATATGAGTCTATCAAGAGTACTCTCATAGCTTGACACTCCACTCCAGTTGGAGTATAGATCTCATTAAGAGTAATCTCAACCTTAAGATCGCTTTGGGACTACATGCTACAAAAAAAATTTGTTTTAGCATGTTCTTTAATCCATATCACTCATAACTTGTTATTACCCATTGAACCTATTTCTTGGGATATCCAGTCTATAAGTCGTGTTCCCATTACAAGTGATTCATCAATCCATAGGCATAAAAGTCCAATACCTTTTGAGGTAGCATGAACTATCTCCCTTGCTAGTCCTTTCGTCAAAGGGTCAGCTAAATTATCATGAGTCCGTATGTGATCCACTCTAACAGCTCCTGTTGAGAGCATCTTCACACAGTGTTGTGCTTACGACGTATTTGTCATTTTTTACCATTGTAGTAATGGTTCTGTACTTTTGCAATAGCTGCGGTACTATCACAATGGATCAACACAGCCGGAAGTGGTTTTTCCCATAAAGGAATCTCAGCTAACAGACTTCTTAACCAACTAGCTTCTTCATTTGCCGTAGCAAGATCTATCATTTCTGATTCCATTGTTGATTGTGTTAAGATAGTCTGTTTCTTTTATTTCCAAGAAACTGCCATGCCAGCTATAGTAAAAATATAACCACTGGTGGCCTTGGAATCATCTGATAATGTGTTCTAGTCAGCATCACTATATCCTTCAAGGACAGCTGGGAACTTCCAATAATGTAATCAAGTTTCATCGTGCGTTTTGGATATCTCATAACACGTTCTATAGCATTCCAATGCTCAATACTAGGTCTACTGGTAAACCGACACAACATCCCTACAACAAAAAAAATGTCGGGTCTCGTACAATCAGTGGCATACAGAAAGCTGCCAATGATACTTGCATATTCTGATTGTCTACACTATCACCAGTGTTCTTAAAAAGTTTGACACTCAGATCATAGGGTGTACATGCTGGTTTACAGTCAAAGTAATTATATTTCTTTAAAATATTCTCAATGTAATGAGATTGATCCAAAGAAATTCCATTTACTGACCTAGTAATTTGAATGCCTAGGATTACACTAGCTTCTCCTAAATCCTTCATATCGAAGTTCTCACATAGCATATTCTTCACATCATTCACAATGTGAATGTTGGAACCAAATACCAACAAGTCATCCACATATAAACATATGATAGTACAAATGTCATTATTAGCCTTGTAATAAATGCATTTGTCACTTTCGTTTATTCTAAAGCCGTGTGTGATGACTAGTTTGTCGAATTTCTAATGCCATTGTTTAGGAGCTTATTTCAAACCATATAATGATTTGTCTAACTTACACACTTTGTGTTATAGACCGGGAATAACTAACCCTTCGGGTTGTTCCATATAGATTTCTTCTTCTAAGTCGTCATTTAAGAAGTCGATTTTTACATCCATCTAGGGGACTACTAGATCATGTAAGAAAACTAGAGCTATAAGCACTCGTATGGATGTAATTCTAGTAACTGGGGAATATATATCAAGGAAATCTATGTTTTCCCGCTGCCTAAACCCTTTGCCAACCAATCGCACTTTATATTTCTCTACTGTGCCATCAGGTCTAAGTTTTTTCTTTAGAATCCACTTGCATCTCAAAGTCTTACAGTCAGGTGGAAAATCCACCAAATGCCAAGTTTGGTTTGACTCAAGTGATTCCATCTCGTCATTAACTGATTCTTGCCACATATCAACTTCAAAAGATGATAGGGCATATTGAAGACTGGAGGAGTCATCTTCTAAGGTATAAGCATAAAAATCAGGACCGAAGTCCTTAGCTACCCAAGCCCGCTTACTTTTCATTGGTTAAGTATTTAAATCACTCTGATCAGTGGTGTCACTGATCACAGGCGTAATACTGGATGAGGTGCCCCCACTATTTCCCGACTTGAATGGGAATCTATCTTCAAAAAAGTCAGCATTATTTGATTATATTATCACTCAAGCTTTAATGTCAAAGAACCTATAGGCTTTACTATTCTTGGCATACCTTATGAATATGCACTCATAAGCTCTACTAGCTAACTTGACTCTCTTAAGATCAGGGATCCTAACAAAGGCAAGACAGCCCCATATCCTAAGATAAGGTAAATTCGGGGATCTACCTTTCAATATCTCATAAGGGGAAACCTTAATTGATGTCTTAGGAATTCTATTAAGTATGTAACATACGGTCAATATAATTTCTCCCCACCAAAAAGGTACATCACCGACATTCAAATATATGGCAACAACTAATTCAGTTAATGTTCTGTTCTTACATTCAGCTTTACCATTCATTTCAGGTGAATAAGGTGCAGTCATTTCATACAATATACCGTGTAAAGCATAGTATTCAATAAATGAGGTAGAATCATATTCAATGCATCTATCACTACAAAGTTGTTTAACCTTCTTATTAAATTGATCCTCCACTTCAGTATTAAATACTTTGAACATGTCAAAGACATCACTTTTATGCTTTATTAGATATACATATGTAAAATTCGAGCAATCATTAATAAAAGTGATAAAATATCTATGTTTGTTTCTAGTTAAGGTTCCATCTAGTTGGTTCTGATTCACGAATTACAGATTTATGAGGCATTTTCGTGATCTTAGCTTGACTACAAAATTCACATTTGACATAGTCATCAATCGATACTTTAGGAATTAAACCTAAGTTACTCATGAATCAAACACTTATTCACATGACAAAGTCTAGCATGTCATACATTCACCGAACACAACATATAAGCAGAACGATTCACTTTATTATCATTAATAACATTAACAACATTCACATCAACATTCAATTTAATTATGCCATCTACTGCATACCCCTTCCCCACAAAAGTCTCATTCTTCGTTAAAGTAAATAAATCTGCACCTAAAGTTTGGAACTTTGTTGAGAAGAAAACCTGAGACCAGATTCTTCCTTAATACGGTAGTGTGCAACACGTCCTTAAGTGTCAAAACCCTGTCGGAAATGAATTTCAGTTCCACATCCCCAGAACCAGCAACTTCAGTTGCATGATTATTGCCCATTAGGACCTTCATGTCCCCATTTGCAGCTTTTCATGTTTTAAACATACTCCGGTCATAGTTGACATGGCGAGAAGCGCCCGTGTCAATCCACCACCCATCAACTGATCCACCAATAAGGTTGATCCCTAAAATCATCGCTATAAGCGGTGGTTCTTCTGTTAGGTTCACACAGGTGTTGGCAGTGTTTAAAGACTTGTTCTAACACTTGCGTGCCATATGACAGGTTTCCTATAGTTATATCATAAAAATAAAGCCGGATCACCTTTGGGTAGTTGCTGCGTATTATTCACCTGTGGTCTTGTTTGGTTCCTTTGATGGTTCCATTTTCCACGGTTTGATGTGTTACGGTTCTGTATTGGTTTATGGTTCATTTTAAAATTATTCCGATTTGGTTTCGGCACGACAGTAGATTTCCGGCTGTTCGTTGACACCACAAGGACTTCGAAGACGGTTAATCAAACTTTCCAGTGAGAATTCCTTTGTTTTGTGCCTGAGAACATTTTTGAAATCCTTCCTGGAAGGGGTTAATTTGTCGATAATAACAACAACTTGAAATTGTTCATTCAAAACCATACCTTCGGATGTTACCTCATTGGCTATTTTCTGGAGTTCGTGGGATTGGGCTTCAACGGAATTTTCAGCCGTCATCTGGAATTTGAAATAACGGCTGACAGTACACTTTTTGGACCCGACCTCCTCGGTATCATATTTCTTCTAGAGTGCCTCCCATATGTTGGTTGCAGTATTATCGTCTTTGTTGTAATAGTTGTAGAGGTCATCGGATAGACCGTTTAGGAGGTTGTTATGGGAGAGGAAATCGTCATGTTTCCAGCTTTGTTGTGCCTTGGTCTG
Organism: Pelargonium cotyledonis; assembly: GCA_036897625.1. NCBI lineage: Eukaryota > Viridiplantae > Streptophyta > Magnoliopsida > Geraniales > Geraniaceae > Pelargonium > Pelargonium cotyledonis. The sequence goes on from JAYMTA010004543.1 coordinate 6,633, forward strand.
AGTCTCCTTCTCGGCAGGTTCAGCTTTGTCATCAATGGTAGACAAGAGGGTGGTGATGACATAGGCCATTTTCTTCATTGCGAGGAAGAACAACATCTTCTGCCTCCAGCGCTTAAAGTGAGCTCCCTCGCCCAAACAGATGGTTGATGTCAGAGTCGGACAGTGCAGCAGAAACATCATCGGTAGATATGGCAGTTTAGAAACGTCTTAAAAGTGTTAGTACACAAATGCAGTAAACTGAAATGAATGATACCGATGGGATGAGTCGCGGACTAGGTCGCTCTCTTAAAGACGTTTGTGGCACTGTCCGAAATGAAAGCACATCAGACTATCAACCACAACGCCCCCAGGATAAAACAACCCACTCTATATATTGTTCTATGTTGCACCTCATAGAACAACTCAATAAACACACTATTATCTTTGCTCTCAAAATCGTAGGGGAAGAGAAAACTAATGGTTTCTGTCTTTGTGTTACAAAATCTGTTTTGAAAAAATGAGCTCAAGGCTCAATTTCAACCAAAATGGACAGAAGAATGTGGAAGACCAAGAGCCGTCACCTCAAAACCCGGCTGGCAAGATCTAGAAAAATCGGGAAGTGGAAAACAAGTTCCTGAAAATAAGGATCCCAATCAAAAAGATTTTTTTAAAAGAATTTTTTCATAAAAAATTAGTATTGGGCCCAAGTACCCGAACCCGAACCCGAGCCCGAGTCCAGCCCGACCGGTCAGACGGCGGCGCGCACGTGGGAGTTGTAGCTCTTCACCCTTCCACAAAAGTGGGTAACCCCTTAGGGCCACACCCTTAGCTCTAATACTATTCATTTTATACCATGAAGGTACTCTACACTTGCCCAATGTGGAAAAAGCCAAAAAACCAAACGTTTGCTTAAAATTCACAAAAGTTTCAACACTACTTATGATCATCCTTATTCATCTATGTAGATTGAAATAAAAAAATTTTATTAGTTTTATTTTTCAGATTAATTGGTCGACATATTCAAGATAGTCGGCCTAGCAACTCATATAGTTAGTTGACCAATTTGTGTACTTGGTCAGCCTATTCAAATAATTGGTCAACCAATTCAAATTGTTGGTTGACCAATTCATGTTCTGGTTTTCGGTAACATACAATTAACTGAAAACTTTTTTTTATAGACGAGACTAACTGAAAACTTAAATCCAATAACATTCAAATATATTTATAATACTTTGAAATGATAAATAAGCAACTAAATATAATCATACACACCAACTATTATCATGAATAACTCAAACTAGATATAGAGTTTTAGCAAATACATATGTACAACTAACTTGTGTGGTGCAATAACCAGTCATTGATGCGAGTGATGATGGCTTAGGGGCAATCAAGTCATTAACCAAGAAAGGATTGAGGATAAAATGGTCCAAAATATAATTTATCTTTCCTCATCCTCTCCAGAAGTTACGAATCTGTAACTTCTCCAAAAACACTCACTTTCCTCCTTTTGCTAAGTTGGCACACGAAATAGGAGGAGAGTGAATGAAATTTGTCAAACATATTTCTTGGCTACATATCCTAACTGGCAGAGAAAAATGAGCAAATGAAAAAAAAGTTAGAGTTCCCAAACAAGCACTCAACATAAATATTAAAACAAAATGCATGTAAATTAAAGAATGCATGAAAAATACATTTCCATAGCATCTTTATTGATTGATTGATTAATACGGCCAATCAAAATCCGTCATAATTAATCAGAAATGTACAAAATTAGGGTATCGATTGTCAAATAAATAGAGACGAATCTAAGAGAAATTATTTGAGGGAATATCGCAACTCAGTTGTAACCCACTTGGTTAACTAATTAATTATTTTTTAAAAGAAACTAATTAATAATTTAATACATGCCAAATTCAAAAGCCATCAAATCGTTAGATGGCTTAAACGGAAGTTTTGTCGATTGTTACGCAATTAAAAATGAGATTATGTTGAACCATGCATTATTTATGAAAGATGATTTCAAATATCAAATCATATTGACTTTCATAAATATATATACCAACTCGATTGTGTTCTTTTTCTGGTTATATAGTAAAGTACCCAAATTGCATATTCTCAACCACTATGACTTATAACATCACGATGTAGAGGACAATTTTTTTTTTATTCTGATCAATTATTTAGCTTTTTCCCAATAATTCTGTTTCTGGTCTGGTGAAATAATTAGAATATATTGGAGTCTTCCCCTACAATTATTATAAGGCCATAATTAGGTCGGTTAATTATGCGACCGATGGCTTTCAACTATTATCGTTCTCAACGTGTTAGACAATGCTAATTTTTTTTTTACTTACTGTGCTCGAACGCTCTCATCCTCTTAGTATATTTGTGTTTGATATGTAATTGATACATGAACACTCTTCAACTACGTGTAGTTTGTCTGAGATGACATTTTTTTTATGAGTAAACCGTTACTTTATTATTACTTAAATGTAGTGTTACATCCAGAAAACCTATAAGCCACTACTGGGCCAGACACAGTCGCAAAAACCCGATCAAACAAGCTACAACATCGCTGAACTCTAAAACATGAGAAAACCATTTTCTCATGATGACCAACAAAGATTACCTTCCAAAATAGCAAATCAATCATGACATCCCGGATCCTAATGCGAGACCCGACAAGGCTATCCAGACTTTACTATTCGTATCGGACCGGGAATCACCATAAGAACCACTTCCAACAAGGGAATACATACTTCCAACGAGGGAAAACATACCGAAATTACCAAAAAATACTCAAAAACAAACTTTCAATAAGAAAATACAGACCACTAAAGAAACAAATAAAAAACTAAGAAACTATTGGCACGACCCAGATCTGAATTGAAGGCGACGTGTTGCTTGACACCAGCATCTCCTTGTAATACCGACGGTAAGATCAAGCAATGAGTAGAGCCGGAACTCCGGTGGGACAGAGAAGGGTAGAGAATAGAAATAGTGAGCAGAAGACAAAGCTCTGGCGGCTGCAACTGTCCTCAAACTCTAAAGTGAGAGGCGCGAAAAAAATGTGTTTCGCATTATCGTGTTGTCATGTATCACATATAAGTCACTGTGCAAGAATAGGATTCTACTAATTGATGGCCCGACATTTAAATGTTTACTGTATTAAAGAAGAATGGTAGGTGGTAATATAATTTTGTTTTCTTGCTTAATATTGCAAATATGGTAATAGTAGTAGTCTAGTAGATACTATAAACTAAAAACTAAAAACGTGCAAGACTTGTCCATTATTCGTCTATTATCCACGAATATTTTATATGCTTTCTTTTTTCGTTTTTCTTTAATGTTAAAATGATTTTGTTACTTGACTTAGTAAAACTTTTAACGCATCTAGTACATATCTCATTGTTACAAGGAAGAGAATTTTTGCATATATCTATATACATGTATATTGTATATAGACTGACGTGATCGTCAACCTACATATAATATACATGCGTGTAAGTACATGAACTAATCATTTTCGTTGTTATTCATATAGTTTTGTGTTATATGTTCCATTTTCACTCTTTTTTTGCTTCCTCCCGAGATCAATGGCAATCAAATAAATATAATATATGATGCTAAAAAAATCATTAATTAATATTGGGCATTACAAAATCATTAATTCAAGGCTCCCGCCTTACTAGGTATTCTCCAAATCCTCGCCTCATAGGTTCACCTTTAGGGATCCACGCCTCATCGAAAAACATCCAGTAGTTTCCTCGCCTTGTTGGGTTTTCCCTAAGACATCACATCTTTTCGGGACACTAAGACGTTACCTTAATCAGTTTTTCAGGCTTCAATTTACCCTGTTTGGCTCGAATGGCACACGAGAGCTCTATAACTTGTCAGGTGCGCCTCGAAGGCTAGAACTCAAGAACCTAAGTGGACCCCAATCCATATCAACGAACAACATAATACACACATGTCGAGCTCATTGCGTGAGTATAAATAATACTCCCCTCCTTAGTAAGAGGAGGGATCAACAACTTACTTTGAGAATTTCGCTCTCTATATTTTTAATGAGATACTACTCTCACGCCCAAAATGATATTCTGAAAACACATAAGTGATCTTTGCTTATCAATATGCACTACCTTATACAAATGACAGACCCAAATCTAAGAGTGCTCACAAGACATAAGAATCAAAACATTTTAAGAAAAATGCTCAAATACATGAACAAAACGACATCATATTCTAGTTTGTAAATTTGACTGACTAAGACGCATGCACCAAGACATGTTAGCCCAAACGGTTAAAATAATTTGGATTCCTTATGAGGTCTCGAGTTTGAGCCTCTTTGTCGACACTACGTATGAGATGAGATTTGTGGGATGAGGTTAAGGTGACGCTTCTTTTGAGGAGTAAAAAACATTATTATTTTGAGTATAATGTCCCGTTGTTGATAAAAAAAATAGAGAAATGCATGCATCAATATTTTTTTTTTGGCACAATTAATTAGAAATGCACATAATTAGCGTGTATATTTGAGGAAGAAAAACACAAATATACAATTATTTCATTGGGAGAAAGGACTGTATATAAGTCAAAATTTATTTAGCTTAGGGTTAGTCATGAATGAGATGATGACACTTCAATAAAAAATATAGATTTGAGCGAGTCATTCCGCTCTTATCCATTCACTTAGGTGGGTATGAGTAAAATTTAATGAGATGTCATCACCTTATTAGTTTGGCTTAGACTAAAATGTTTGGCCTATATATATTCCTTATTCTGTTATTATATTTGACTTTTTAGTCATTGCATATGTGTCATTTTTTATCATTATGTAGTTACGTGCATGTCAGCCATCACTTAATATAAAAAATGAACTCAATCTAATTATATGTAATTACAGGAGATTACCTGGAGTTTACATCAAAGGATTTCCAGACAGGCCGCCAAGTTTCTTCAACTTCACGTACAGGAGATATCGGGGACAATACAACGATCACGAACTTAGGGACGAAGGTGAAGATGATTCATTATGGTGAGGCTGTTGAAATTGTGTTTCAGGGAACTATTATCTATGTTTGTATATTTATTTATTTAAGGATTAAAGGCACATTTGATACCATATTTTTAGGTGAAAATCTAATTTGGTACCCAAACTTTTATTATACAAAATGTGGTATTTAAAATTTTTATTTTCAACCATGTTTGGTGTCCACCGTCACAGCTCGTTAACTGATATGTTAAGTGTTTCCATGTGTATGCACCACCACTGACGTGAAAAAATGTGCTGATGTAGCAAATTTCAGCTCAGTTCTTGACTGACATGGAAAATAATATATTTTAAAATCAGAAAAACAAAATATAAATTAATGGCTCCTTCTTAGCTAGAGAAGAAGTTTGAGTATCAAATTGGGTTGAAATATGAGTATTACATCTGATTGAATAAAAATTTGGGTATCGAACTGAGTTTCCGTACAGAGTTTGAGTAGTACTAAATTTACCTTTAATCATATACTCCCTTTATCCCGAAATAAGTGTCCTGTTTGTCTAATTTTTTGTTCAAAATGAGTGTATTGTTTCTATTTTTAGGTATATTATTGTTTTTCCCATATTACCCTTATCACTTATGCACATAAGCAGATTTGTACATTCGGTTTAGGTGAAAAAGTGGGGGTTATATTGAAAACAAAATAAATTATCTAATAATTCTTAATTTTTGCAAAAACTGAAAACACGACACTCATTTTAGAACGGAGTGAGTATTTAATATGTATGTGTGCACTTGTTGTATAAATTAAAATGTTGTTTTTTTATCATGTGTATAGGAGTTTGGTTCATGCATTGTCATTTGGAGAGACATGCTACGTGGGGCATGGTTGGAGGGCTTATTGTGAGGAATGGCCACAA
>JAYMTA010004544.1:0-12522 GCA_036897625.1 Pelargonium cotyledonis
TTTTAAATACAATATTTCAAATCCAAAATTTTAAATGATGAATTTCAAATCAAATTTATGTTCTCAAATACAACCTAACATGTATTATTATTTTTAATATGTAAAATACCTTGATCTAATTTTATTATTTTCATTGTACCGAAAATGATTAATATAAATATATAATAGTTAAAATAATAACAAAAGATTATAAAATAAAATTTTAATTTTTTCATGTTCGAATCTAAAACAATCTTGATTCAAACTCAAAAATTAAAAATTAAAACAAGATATTTAACTGGATAGAAAAATATCACATTCAAGAATCAAATAAACACACAACTTCAGTTCACGTAATTGAGTGAAACGACAGAGAACAAATCCAACTATATTTCCAATCGGCTTCATACACTCAAGCCATTGAATCATCACTACCATACAAAGAAATGCTATATTTTTCGGACATTAATTAGGAGTATATCCATGTCAATAACACCACTATACTTTAGGCATAAAATATCTAGAATTAATGTCACGAATGATATGTAAACTTTCTACGATTATCTAAGAATTTGAACAATAAGACCACGTTTCTTTAAATTTGTATTCAATTTTAACATCGGGAATTAGTTTAAACAGATTCCGTTAATAACTTAACGAAATGAACATTGCGGGACAAAATGAGTGCTAATATTAGCTTGCAGGAACAAAATAAAGACCCCAATAGAACAAATGCGAACTGAGCTAAAACTGCAATTCAGAAAAAAATGAATACTACTATTAAAGATGCAATCCATTTTCAGAATCTTATGACTGAAAAAACTCAAAATCAATCATTGCTAAAAGAGAGCAAGAAATACAATTATGTAATGGAATGAGAGATCACAACAATGATATTCACAGCACAGAGTTGGATAGCATCCATTTCCAGAAACTCATAACACTGAGTATGACTTTAATCAAAGCAGAAGATGACCGATAATACAGATCTCAACAAAAATCTAATCTTTGACAGGTCGACGACACACAATCCAGATTGCTGTTATCGTATAATTGAATATGGTCTGGCTATGGCTAATCCTACTCCCGTTTATCTCGAGATTGGGAAGATTCCCCAGTTTCACTTGTAGGCCGACTAATACTAGCTTTGGCCGCAGCAACAAATGAAGGATCGGGCTCGTGTTTGTCCACGGGTTCCTTCATAGCCATACATATGTAAAATGCGATAACCATGTTGACTGATATGACAGCAAGGAATCCACTCAACAAAGTCGTCGAATAAGGGGACAAATTGGTTGAGCCTGTTCCAAGTGAGCATTGGTTAATTTCATGGATAGCATTGAAACCACTTCTACAACGTATTCAACCAATCCCGTGAGTTCATTGCCAATTATACATTCTAGTCATCCCGTGTCCAACCTAGGACAATATGTGATCAAAATTGTGTCCATTTTGTTTTGAATTCTATCCCTAGAAGCATCATCCGTCTTTATCTTCTATCTTTACTTATTTGTCAGACAAAATAGAATCGCAAGGCAAAAGCCAGATAAAATATTGTTCAACTTCAACAACGTTCATCTTATTTTAGGAATCTTAATGAGGAATAGATATCGATAAATCAACCAAAATGAAATAGGAAAAGTGACTAGCATAGGACATTGCTGTTGAGTTCGGAACCTTACCAGGAAACAAATTATGGTTGAACCCATATAGAATTGCAACCGGAACTATCCACATAAACAACGATGCAGCAATGAACTTTTCCATCACCCGTGCCATAACGACCTTCAAATTACAATGAAACAAAGTCACAAACTATATCCATCCAGTGCATAGCAAATCAATTCTACTACAGCTTGATCTGAACCTTAGATTGTCTCAATCATCATCAAATCATGAAATCTAGCAAATCAATTCTACTACAGCTTCTCCAATGGAATCAATCAAGAAGTTAGTAAAAGATGTGAATTTCACTAATCAATCAAGAAGTTAATAATAAATTCACTCTAATTTGATCTGAACCTTAGGTTGTCTCAATCATCACCAAATCATGAAATCTGGCAAACCAATTCTACTACAGCTTGTGAATTTCACTAATCAATCAAGAAGTTAATGATAAATTCACTTCTTTTTTTTGTCGGATCCGGCGGTTAAAACGTACTTACTCGTGCCTTGTGGATCGGTGGTATGAGTAATCTCTGCTTGCCGGCGAATCTCCGCTTTCCGGCGAAGGGAAGAGGATGTTGGAGGCCACCGGTGCCGGACTGGAGAGATGAAGGCCGCCGGCGCTCTTGATTTTCTGAGCAGACTTCAAGTTCACGGAGAGGGCGAGCGATTGTGAGGTATGAGTAATTGGAAGAATAAGGGTTTGTTTGCCCATTACCCTCAGGGTTGACCCGACCCGGATATGACCGGACCACCCATATCTCCTCTCTCTCTCTCTCCTCCGAATCTCTGATTGAATAGAGCACAGAGAAGGAGCTGTAGTAGCTACCAGAAGATCGATGTCTTGTGCTACTCAATCCTCATTCTCGCCTCTCACTCGGCCTTCTCTTCACGCTCCTTCTTCCCGCCAAGCTCGCAAACCAGCCTCTCTTCCTCCACACATTTCTCAGCACACTCTTGTCTCCGCCTCTGCTGCCGTCGACGCTCCTCCAAAACCCGTACCAAAACCACCCTCTCAGGCTACATGGGTCGAATTGATTCGAGACCAAGCCCGGTCTAATCGTTTTCGCGAAGCCATGTCCGCGTATATACGAATGATTCTCGCCGGCGTTGCGCCGGACAATTATGCTTTCCCGGCGGTTCTCAAGGCCGCCGCGGGCCTCCAGGACTTGAGGTTGGGGACGCAGCTTCATGGTCATGTTGTTAAGTTTGGGTATGGTTCGTTATATGCTACTGTGGCCAATTCCCTTGTGAACTTGTATGGGAAATGTGGGGATATTGGAGATGTATACAAGGTGTTCGAGAGAATTACTGAAAGAGACCAAGTTTCTTGGAACTCCTTGATTGCTGCATTGTGTCGGTACGAGAAGTGGGAGCTTGCAATCCAGGTGTTCAGGTTGATGCAATCGGATAATGTGGAGCTCAGCTCCTTTACTTTGGTGAGTGTGGCACTTGCTTGTTCGAATTTGATTAAGCGCGACGGGGTGAGACTTGGGAAGGAACTTCATGCTTATAGTTTGAAAATGGGTGATTTAAGAACATTTGCTAACAATGCATTGATGGCTATGTATGCTAAATTGGGGAGACTTGATGACTCGAAGTCTACATTCCAGATGTTTGAGGATCGTGATTTGGTTTCGTGGAACACTATGATAAGCTCATTCTCGCAAAGTGACCAGTTTCATGAAGCATTGATGTTCTTGCGTTGTATGGTTCTTGATGGAGTCAAACCTGATGGGGTCACGCTTGCGAGTGTCCTTCCCGCTTGCTCTGCCTTAGAGCTGTTAGACATGGGGAAGGAAATTCATGCTTACACCTTCAGAAATGACGATTTGACTGCCAACTCTTTCGTTGGTAGTGCTTTAGTTGACATGTATTGCAATTGCAAACAGGTTGAAAATGCAAGTCGTGTGTTTGATGGTTTTCAGAAGCGTAGAGTTGGGCTTTGGAATGCTATGATTACAGGTTATGCACAAAATGAGCATGATGCGAAGGCTTTAACGCTCTTCATTGAAATGGGATCTGTGGATGGTGTTCCTCCAAATGGCACCACTATGGCTAGTGTTTTGCCGGTTTGTGCTCGCTGTGAAGCATTCCCTGACAAAGAAGGAATCCATGGTTATGTAATAAAGATGAGCTTGGACAAGGACAGGTATGTTCAAAATGCACTCATGGACATGTACTCTCGGATGGGAAAGATTGGAATTTCAAAAATTATATTTGACAGTATGCAGGATACAGATATAGTTTCTTGGAACACAATGATCACTGGTTATGTTATTTGTGGACGTCATGATGATGCACTTGCTCTGCTACATGAGATGGGAAGATTGGGAGAGAACAAGAAAGGTTATAATTTTGAGGATCAAAAAAGAGTTTTCTCAAAACCAAATTCAATCACACTAATGACTATGCTTCCTGGTTGTGCTGCACTGGCAGCACTGGCAAAGGGAAAAGAAATTCATGCTTTTGCTGTCAGAAATCTACTGGCAACAGATGTTGCTGTTGGAAGTGCATTAGTCGATATGTATGCGAAATGTGGGTGCTTGGACATATCAAGGCGGGTTTTTGATCAAATGCCCGTAAGGAATGTAATCACCTGGAACGTGATTATCATGGCTTATGGGATGCACGGGAAAGGGGAGGATGCTGTACAAGTATTCAAAGCTATGGTGGCAGAAGGAGAAGTGAGGCCCAACAAAGTTACATTTATTGCACTTTTTGCAGCATGTAGTCATTCTGGGTTGGTAAGTGAAGGCCTAAACTTGTTTCATAGAATGAAGGAAGACCATGGAGTTGAACCAGTTCCTGATCACTATGCTTGTGTAGTGGACTTGCTTGGTCGAGCAGGTAAAGTAGAAGAAGCATACCAACTTGTCAATACTATGCCTCATGAGTTCGACAAAGTGGATGCCTGGAGTAGTTTGCTTGGTGCTTGTAGGATCCACCGGAACGTAGAGATTGGAGAAATTGCAGCTACCAATCTAATTCAGTTGGAGCCAAATGTGGCTAGCCACTATGTTCTACTCTCTAATATTTACTCGTCTGCTGGATTATGGGACAAGGCAATGGATGTGAGGAAGAACATGAGAGAAATGGGGGTGAAAAAAGAACCGGGATGTAGCTGGATTGAGTTTGGCGACGTGGTTCATAAATTTGTAGCAGGTGACATATCACACCCGCAAAGCGAGCAGCTCCATGGATTCGTGGAGGACCTTTCGGAGAAGATGAAGAAAGAAGGGTATGTGCCTGACACTTCTTGTGTTCTTCACAATGTAGATGAGGGGGAAAAAGAGAGCATACTATGTGGGCACAGTGAGAAACTGGCAATAGCTTTTGGAATCCTCAACACACCTCCAGGTACCACCATTAGAGTTGCAAAGAACCTTAGAGTTTGCAATGATTGTCATATTGCTACTAAATACATCTCGAGGATCGTGGACAGGGAAATCATAGTTCGAGATGTAAGAAGGTTCCACCATTTCAAACAGGGAACTTGCTCGTGCGGTGATTACTGGTGAGTCTGCTCAGTCACAAATAGCATATTTGTTCTGTGTATTCCCATGTAAGAGAAACAATTGATATTAATACAATTGAAAAAACTTGAGTCCATCTCTATCATTTCCCTAATTTTGTTCATCATCAAATCTCCTGTTAAGAACCTGTGACTGTCATTACTACATTTACATGTGTTTGTAAATTCTGTATATGGAAAAAGCAATTCCTCTGAGTGGTTGAAAACTTCACTTCAATCCATCATAGAAACACAATCCTCAGTCCCCACCTTGTTTGGTATATTGTATTATTGTGCATTTAATGTGAGAGTCAAATAAATCCCTGTAGTCACTTTTTGTTATGTCACGCTTGAAAATGATGTTTTAGCGTTGTTTGATTCATTAGTGTGTGATCATCCTTTTCCCAAAACTTCCTCTAATTTGCAATAAAAAATACATAACCAATAGTCACAGATTTTTACAGAAACTGACACCAGTTGTTTAAACAAAAGTGGATATTGAAAAGGTTGAAAGCTACCATATTTTGAGGCAATCATGATTATGATTAACAGCATATTCAAGATCCTCCCCATCTTGCCAAGAGTGACATGCAAGAGGCTCCTAGGAGAAGAGCAAAATATGCACCAAGCTGGAGCTTCACATTGGTTTGGAGCTTGGTGCTCATGAAATCATTTGCAAGAAGATTAACAAGAGCCATGTAAATCAGGATCCCAGCAGAAGCTGAGTTGAGAAGACCCTGAACTATGAGTGCTGTTGGGCTGTTCTCATTGTACACTCTGGATATCCCTAAGCCGACTGCAATCCCAGTTGGGGTTGTCAGCGAGAAGAACAAAACCATAATCGCTATAGCTCGATTCTTGAATTTCGCCTGCATAAAAAAACCCTCATGTTATGTGCACTGGCCAGAAATGAAGAGATGATTATCAGTATCAGAACAAGTGTTTAGCATACCTGAAAAATGCACCCACCAAGCCCCATGCCCTCAAAGAACTGATGGAAGCTCAGTGCAGCTACAAGAGGCTTGATTGTTTTTGCACTTTGAGATGCACCAAGTGATATTCCAATTATCACAGAGTGCACCACAATACCCAACTCCAAAACCTATTCATTGCAACATTTTTATACCAGATGATTCAAAAACTAATACTCGTAGCGAACTGATAATGATGCAAGGTTTTCGCGAAAGGCAATAATCATATTTTTCAGGAGAAGTATATGAAATGAAGAAGTAGGGAACACAAAAAACAGAAAGTGACACAGTTGACAACACAAACTCATGGGGGAGAGGTGAAGACTTGAACTGTGAACTTACCTGAGATATAACGCGATTTCTGACAAGATCCGATGAGCTTGGTGATCTCTCCATGTCCATGGCAAAAGCAGAACCATGAACATGAGCCCCAATCAATGCCCCATCTCCCTCCTCATCGCCATTAACTGGTTGAGACTTCCTTAGCTCAGACCTCTTATGGTAGCCAGTGGCAAAAGCTTCCATCATCAAAGTCCCAATAGTTGCCATCATTGCCACGAAGCCAGTGAACGGGAAGCTCCCCCACCGTTTATCAACAAGGCACGGGCTTGTCAAGCTGTCAAAAGCATCCGGGAGGATGTGAATGAACCCGGTTGCCAGGATCACCCCTGCAGCAAAGGCCTTGACAAGGAAGTAAACATCCTTATCCGGGTGCAGGCACAAGACATTCTTGGCCAAGAACGGGAGAGAAACCCCGAGCGCACTAGCGATCAGAATCGAAGCGAATGCTATCAGTTTATACTTGAGCGCTTCGTGAATCTCATTTTGTTCTTGGTCTTGATCTTGGGAGTCACAAGTGCATTCTGAAGAGACCAGGATGGGAAGGAGGAGAATGAGTACAAGAGGAATCAAGGCATGTGAGTTAAAGAGAACCCGGTTCGGTTGAAACATGATCATCATTGTTTCATGTGAAGAAGAAGAAGAAACTCATTGATGCACATACAATTTATAGATAAGGAATAGGGCCATTCTGTGGTGTTCGCATCAGCTAGGCACAACTCTGCCAAGAAAATTCCGAGTCATGGGTGTTTTTAGTAACAAGTTGGGACAATCCGAAAAAGATTCTACTTCTAATAATGCAAAGAAGATGCATGTAATGTGGACCAGGTTGCTACTTGCGAAGAAGACCTACTAGTACAAGTACATGACATGATATGCCCTTTAGTTAGGAACCTCCCATATGGCGAGTCTTGAAACAAGTTCGCAAGATCAATACGCAACAAGAAAGTGGAAAAAAGAGGAGGGGAAATCAAGAAGAGGAGAGCTAGAGCTACACAAAATGCCCAAAATGAGGGAAGAACGAGAAGCCATTTATAAGAATATGGTGAAGACGGATCAAAATTTCCGAAAAGAACGATGAAACTGAGAGAACAACAAGACATGTTAGCTGTACTGGGCTGTGACACTGAACAGAATGAGGCTTTTTCTTGTTCTTGTCCATTGTCTGGTGTTTGTTTTGTACTCTATGGTTTTAGCAATCCGTGAGGCCAGCTTTTTAAAAGAAATGAAAAACAGTGACTGTAAATCATTGAAGTGGTGATAATTATAAGATCAAACCAATAGTACATTACAATTGGCTTAAAGAATGCACAATTGGTAAAGTTTTATTAATATGCTACAACTGTTTCTGTACACTATGGCCCTAAGTGATCTTACTTACATGTGAGTCTCTAGAAAAGCCAGGATTGCCATACCGGCGGCCCAGACGTCATCGTCTGATACATGCTCTTCAGGAGAGTGGCTGATGCCTCCGCGGAAACGGACAAACAACATCCCTACCTGTTAACAATATGGACATCATTTTCAGAAGCGAGACAATGAATTGTATCTCTAGGGGTCTGTTTATGATATATGAACCAAAGAGAACAAACCCGGGTTAGATGCGACATGGCCATCGCATCATGTCCTGCTCCACTCATTAGTACCGGGACTTCTTGCTCTACCTCACCTGTCATTCTCTTGAGTGCGCCATAGGCTGCAGACTTCTACTGTGAGCTCAATTCAGAATCACACATCACCGCATTTGCGTCATGCTGCAAGAGTTTTTAGTACAAAATGTTACATCCACACCATGCCATTAGTGACAAAAAGAAATGCCTGACGGGGTTTAAAAGAGTCAAGACTCGTGAACCTTGCGCTCAATGGTACAAGAAACAGAATGCTTATCGCATATCTGATACATCTGATTTGATAGCTCATAAATTACAGCCTCACGTCCAGTGTCATCCATGGCGTGTAAATCTACAGTGAATGTGACCTGAACACAGAAAGATCATTTTCACAGCAGATATTAACACTTGACCAATCATCAAAATATTAAACATCTCCAATTGGGCCTGTTACTGAAATCAGAGGTGCAAGGAGAATTGATCTTGCCTGGCCTGGAATGACGTTACTTGCACTGGGCCAGGTTGATATTTCTCCAACAGTACAGACCAGTGATTCCAATGCTAAACTGTTAACACTGACCCTCATATGACAAAAAATCCATGGGATGTTTGCAAATACTTTCCAACAAAACAATTGACTCAGCAGCAGCAGCCATGGGGTCCTGACGCATAGACATTGGAACTGTTCCAGCATGCCCTTGTGAACCCTTGACTGTTACCTGCAAAGTCAGTGCATATAGGATTGCTCAGAATGCAGATGTTTTCAAAGAAAAAAATTACATTGATTTTTCACATATTTCTGTGTTGAAAGTTTTAGGGTTGAAAGTTTTTAGGTTAAAAATTTTGGATGTAACTTTTTTGTGTTTTAACTATAGGAGGACAGGCATAGACCAACCCCAGATAAGCCCTTCACAATACTCTGTACTTGAAGGTGTTATGAAGACATTACAGTTTTTGAAATTTAAAATGCCCTCTTAACTTTTGATGAAGTCCTTTTCCATAAGATTTGGCACACAAATACAAGCAATTGATGTATAATATGTAAAACAATTTCCAAATCAGAAAAATGTTTGCTTATAAGGCTCTAGGATGATTAACACGTAAGGATAAGAGTACCTTAAGGCGTGTCTGTCCAGCTATGCCTTTCACCACACCAAACGGAAAACCAACCCATTCTAGCACAGGCCCTTGCTCAATGTGAACCTAAAGCATGGAAACAGTACAGGAGCAGATCTTTATGATTTAGAATACTCGAAATCACAAGCTGAAATAGCCAAGTTCTATAACTGAAATTACAAAGCATCATCATATACAAATACGCTGAGAATAACCTGTGTTCACTAGTATACCTCTACATAACCCCAAACAGACTCCGGATCATACTTGAGCTTCAAAAATTTCTTCCTCCGAAGTTTGTATGGCGTTCCCCTTGAGAGCATCTTGGATGGTTACACCACTGAAAAAGAATAATGGCTTAATGGACTAATTATAAACTGTATCACAAAGAAACATAAGATAAGAGTTACTAAAGAAACCTCTTATCAGATATCTGCAATGCTGAAACTGGTAAAATTCCAGCTATAGCAGCACTACCTAAAAAGGTAGACTGGAATCTCACTCCCTCCTCATCACTAAACGCAATCACCTGCAAGACTCCAGAGTAGAGATATGACGACATCAAAAAACAAATATCTAAGGGATTAAGGATCATTTCAAGCTACGATGGAACATGTTTGGATAACACAGTAACTTAAAAATGCTAGGATGTTCTGGCAAAAAAATCTAATAGAGGATCAAATGATGATAAAGTAGTAATACCATTACGATGCACCATACAAGGACATTTAATGACACCAAAAAAAAAAATGATGCAGTGCGGACTACATACGGGCTGATTATAGTACTGACCTCAATTGGCCTCTTCAGTTTTCCCAAAGTACCGTTGATATTCAAAACCTTCAGAGCAGATATTGCAGAGATTATACCTAAAGCTCCATCGAACATCCCAGCATCAACAACAGTATCCTAGAAGAAGAGAAAAGAAAAAGGCATCAATTATCAGTACAAATGCAGCACATAACTCAATACATGAGAAATTTAAAATAGATACAAATATCAAGAGCATCACCAAATGAGAACCAATCAACAAAGCCTTGGCGCTTGGATTCATTCCTTCAACTCGGCCATGCACATTTGCCATCGGATCCACCCACCTGAGAATTTACATATCCAAAAAATCAGTCAAAATTCCCTAAACGCAGTAAAGCATGTAAAACGATAGAAAGCTAACGTTCTCAAACCAGCATCCTCCATCCATTTACGAATAAGGTCTCCTGCCCTCACTGAAGCCGGGCTCAAGAACGTTCTCTCAAGATACCCATCAGCATCACTTACCTATTAAATCCAAAAATAACATTAACAATCAGGATTTCGCATTGATAGATTTCCTTACAAATGATTCCCAAATGCACCGAAAATTTCCTAGAAAGAGACCTTTCTCACATTGTAGGGCCTCAATGTGACGAAAGCACAAATTCACAGAGATGAAGAATATACATTCACTCATGCCAATACAAGCCACTTCCCTAACTTGAACCACTACAGATGAAGGTGATAAAATATCTTATTCTTTAAATTAATCTTTTAGTACTCTAATAGTTTGTTCTCATCAGAATCAGATCATTTTGAAGCTCAGATACACAGAATCCAACAGATTCAGCACATAACTAAGCTAATCGATTGCATTAGCTATGAACAATTCAAATTGAAGCTTCAGTAAATAGATAAAATTATAAACCTTCCCGAGCTGATGAAGCCGCGCCACAGCCCCGTCTCTCAGAATCTCCGGAAACAAATCACTGCGTGTGCTCTCTGCATGCTCATTTCCTGCATCTAACACAATGGACAACAAATTTATGTCGATTATCTTCTTCAACTCACATATAAATTCAAATTCAAATACGTATGTTGAAAGCAAACCATTGAGAAATCGAGGAGCGTACAGAAACTATTGAAGTTATGTAATCAATTACCAGAAGACACAAAAATAGGAACGAGGAGAGAGAAGAGGAAGAGGCAAGTCGAGAACAAGGAGCGAGGCTTGGCAGAAGAAGCAATCGCCATGGCTGCTCTGCTACAGCTTCGCCAACAAAACTATTTACTGCTAAGAGCGAAAGCAAAAGCAGCCACGCAACTGATTTTGTGTGTGCGCGTTAGTTGATGAATTGATGTGAGACTCTCTCCTCCTCTTATTCCCATATTTATACATTGGGTGACAAGAATCTCAACCACAACAAAAATTAAATAGATTCCGTCAGACGCTCCATACTCACACACATATATATATATATATATTGATAACATGAATAACATCAGTTGACCTATTTAATAAAATAGTTTTCTCCTTAAAATTTTATTTCGGTAATATAATATTAAAAAGAATTCTTAGCCAAAAATTGACTCCTATTTTACATGAATTAGTGACAACATGTTTAAAGAATTTGGGTGAAAAATAGTAGAGTGCGTGTGACTGTGATACGCATTTGGATACTATGAATAGAATCTACACCATGAAGATTCAACTTCAGCTGCCAACATGTGCGGATCTCTGGGCCCCACCGCATATTCGACCCCAACTTGAATACTGATGTCAATTTACGTGTTGGACCCATACATATTGTTTCATTTTTTGTTCTTCCAAAATTCCAATACAATTTGCCTAACAATTATTCCATTCAAAAGCTATTTTTCTATTAGTTGAGCTACACAATAGGAGGCAGCTCTCATCTTTCAATGCATATTGTTGGTAAGGAGAGTTCAAATCGACATCTTATAGAAAATATAAAGCGTTTAAATTGTTTGATCCAACAAGTTTTGATGACAATCGGCACTTTTAAAAGTCATTCAAAAGAATCTCGTTAAATTGCGTTACCTTTTTATGTTATTTCTTTAAATTTTCACAAATTCGTATGTCATTCATTTAAGATCACTAAACTAATTAAATTTAGTGATCTATATCGGTGTAATTTGTAAGTAACTTAAACATGAATTTGGGTCCGATCAAAAGCTATACCATCGCTTATAATCAAATTAGAGACTAAAATAAAGGAGATGTGAATTACGTGCGAGTAGGGGTGTGCATCGGTCCAGAACTGGACCGGACCGAATTGTTGGGAATAATGGGACTGAAGACCGGACCAATTGTTATCGATCCATGGACCGAACCGGACCGGTTTTGAGTGCCCCGGACAGAATGGACTGGTTTCAATTTTTAAAAATTAAACTTTTAAAACAAAATATTAGGAAAATAATACCAATAATTAAAATTAAAATCATTGAAATCAACAATAATGAAGAATAGTGTACTAAAAGTGATTAATTATTATTTTTAAATACAATTATTAATCGAATATATTTTAAAATATATATTTTATAATAGTTAATT